>ML312844.1:0-23526 GCA_005239505.1 Nicotiana paniculata | reverse complement strand
CTCTTTGGCTTGGAAACTCTTAAGATCATTAAAACTCGGACCTCGTCGAAATAGGTACCCAGGTGTTTTGGCTCTAACACCTGGGTAACGCCAGGCCACCCCAGGCGTTATGGCTCTAACGCCTGGGTAACGCCAGGCTTGTCCCAGATTCTTCCTTTTCGACTCTTGCACATATTTTCCAACGTTTATGCTCTCGTTTAGCTCGGCTTCCATTTTCAACTCACCTGAACCTTAAATAAACTCCATTAAGCACACATGACGTGTATTTTTATCATTAAAACACCTAAAATGCACGGTATATAATGCTAAAAATCATGAATTCTAGCCACGCATCAACGGATCAAGGTAGATCCGAAGAAGGTGGAGGCGGTACAGAGATGACCCAGACCGTCCTCAGCTACTGAGATCCATAGTTTCCTCAGTTTGGTTGGATATTATCGCTGTTTTTGGAGGGAATTTCATCCATTTCAACGCCTATGACCAGACTGAACCAGGAGGGTGCACATTTTATATGGACTAAGGAGTGTGAGGAGAGCTTTCAGAAGCTCAAGACAGCCCTAACTACAGCTCCTGTATTGGTATTGCCTACCGGTTTTGGGTCCCATACAGTCTATTGTGATGCTTCGAGGATTGGCCTGGGAGCGGTGTTGATGCAGGACGGTAGGGTGATTACCTACGCGTCCAGGCTATTGAAGGTGCATGAGAAAAACTACCTTGTTCATGATCTCGAGTTGGCAGCGATTGTTCACGCCCTGAAGATATGGCGTCATTATTTATATGGTGTTCCCACTGAGATATTCATAGATCACCAGAGTTTGCAGCACATATTCAGGCAGAAGGATCTAAATTTGTTCCAGTGTAGGTGGTTGGAGTTGCTAAAGGACTATGACATCACTATATTATACCACTCAAGGAAGGCCAATGTGGTGGCCGACGCCTTGAGTCACTGGGCGGAGAGTTTGGGGAGTTTGGCATACCTTCATGCAGCTGAGAGGACTCTAGCCTTAGATGTTCAGTCCTTAGCCAGTGAGTTCGTGAAATTGAATCTTTCTGAGACTTGCTGGGTATTAGATTGTGTGGTTGCTCGATCTTCCCTTTATGACTGTATCAAAGAGCGCCAGTATGATGATCCCCACCTTTTGGTTCTTCAGGATAGAGTCTGGTGGGGTGATGCCAGGGATATGACCATAGGTGATGACGGGGTGATGAGGATGTAGGGCCGTATTTGTGTATCCAACGCAGATGGGCTTCGGGAGTTGATTCTTGAGGAGGCCCATAGTTTGCGGTATTCCATCCATCTGGGTACCGCGAAGATGTACTAGGATCTGAAACAGCACTATTGGTGGCGAAGGATGAAGAATGATATAGTGGAGTTTGTAGCAAGTCAAATGTGAGCATCAGAGACCGGGAGGGTTACTTCAGCAGATTGAGCTTCTAGAGTGGAAGTGGGAGCGAATCACCATGGACTTTGTGGTTGGACTTCCTCGGACTTTGAGGAAACATGATGCTATTTGGGTGATTGTGGATCGGCTGACCAAATCATCCTATTTCATTCCAATGCTGACTACATATTCATATGAGAGATTGGATGAGATTTATATAAGAGAGATTGTTTGCCTCCACAGTATCCCAGTATCTATCATTTCAGAAAGAAGTACACAGTTCACTTCACGGTTCTAGAGAGCCGTCCACTAGGAGTTAGGCACCAGGGTAGAGTTGAGTACAACTTTTCACCCTCAGACAGACGAGCAGTCCGAGCGCACGATTCAGATTCTTGAGGATATGCTCCATGCCTATGTGATAGATTTTGGAGGGTCATGGGATTGATACTTGCCTCTAGCAGAGTTTGCTTATAACAACAGCTACCAGTCCAGCATTCGGATGGCGCCGTATGAGGATTTGTATGGTAGGCGGTATAGGTCTCCTGTGGGATGGTTTGAGCCGGGCGAGGCCCGATTGTTGGGTACAGACTTGGTTTAGGATGCCCTGGACAAGGTGGGTGATTCAGGAGAGACTTCGCACAGCTCAGTCCAGGCAAAAGAGTTATGCGGACCAGAAGGTTCGTGACTAGACATTTATGGCTGGTGATCGGGTTTTACTTCGGGTATCGCCTATGAAGGGCGTCATGAGGTTCGGGAAGAAAGCCAAGCTGAGTCCGAGATTTATTGGCCCTTTTGAGGTGTTGCGACGTGTTGGGGAGATTGCTTATGAGCTAGCCCTGCCTCCCACCCTAGAAGGGGTACATCCGGTGTTCCACGTCTCCATGCTCTGTAAGTATCACGGTGACCCGACTCATGTTTTGGATTTCAGCTCAGTCCAGTTGGACAAGGATCTATCATATGTTGAGGAGCCTATGGCTATATTGGACAGGCAGGTCAGAAATCTCAGATCGAAGAATATTGCCTCAGTTAAGGTTCAGTGGAGGGGTCATCCAGTCGAGGAGGCGACTTGGGAGACCGAGTAGGATATGCTGAGTCAGTACCCTCATCTTTTCACAACTTCAGGTATGTTTCTATACTCGTTCGAGGACGAATGATTTTCCTAAGATGGGGAGGATGTAACGACCCGGTCTGTCATTTTGAGAGTTAGCGCCCTGATCCCCTAATAACCTCTTCTCCCATGTCTATTTATGTTATTGGAATTTGTCGGAGCATTGAATGATGAAATCCGTAGTGATTTTTGGACACATAGTCCATAAATGTGGAATTTAGCTTCAGAATTCTGGCCATAGCTAGAGCTGGGTGAAGACGGATCCGGAATGGAATTCCATCGACTCTGTTAGCTCTGTTGGGTAATTTCGAGGTTAGGAGCGTGTTCGAAATGTGTTTTCAAGGTAGGTTGTAGATTTAGGTTTGAATTGGCGAAAGTTAGAATTTCGGTGATTTAGGCCGATAGGTGAAATTTTGATATCGGACTCGGAATGGAATTCCGAAAGGGACTGTAGGTGCGTAATGTCATTTATGACATGTGTGCAAAATTTGAGGTCATTCGAATGAGTTTAGGCATGATTCGACATAGAATGTGGATTTTAGAAATTTCATAAGTTCTTAGGCTTGAATCTAGGCATAATTGATGATTTTGATGTTATGAGATGTGTTCTTAAGGCTCGACCAAGTTAGAATGAGGTATTAGAGTTGTTTGGTAGTTTTGGTTGAGGTCCCGGGGGCCTCGGGTGTATTTCGGATGCTCAACGGGTTAGATTTGGATTTTAGAATGCATCAGACTTTGCTGCTCTGGTATTCTCTTGTGCGTTCGCGTGGGTGTAGCCGCGAACGCATAGTCATAATAGGATTTAGGGGTTCTTAGTGCTTCGCGTTCACGGATATCAGAGTGCTTTCGCATAGCTTTGAGTCGGGTTCCCAAGTGTTGGGTCATTACCCTTCGCGTTTGCAGGCCTTGGAACGCGTTCGCAGACGGTTAAGGAACCTGAGGTTCGCGATCGCACTCCCCCATTCGCGTTCGCATAGACTATTTTCTGGGCGCGTGTTCTTTACACATCGTGTTTGCGATTGACCTTCCGCGAACGCATAGGTCAATACCTAGGCAGATTCTTTAAGACCCAAAATCGAGGGTTAAAGCCTATTTTCACCACTTTTGAATTAGGGAGCTCGGGAGGGGCGATTCTTGGAGACTTTTGCACCTGGGCAACTTGGGTAAGTGATTTCTAACCTACTTAGATCAATTTCCACGATTCCTAACTTAAATCTAGCCTTTAAAATTCTAATTTGGGTGGAAAAATTTTGAAAAAATTGGATGAACATCATAGACTAAATTATTGGGTTTTGATTGGGTTTTTTACCTCCGAATTTAGAGATTCTTATATGGTTAGACTCGTGAGTGAATGAGTGTCCGGAAAATATAATTTTTACCCGATTCCGAGACGTGGCCCCGGGGGACTTTTTGGGCGAATTTCCTAATTTTGCGTATTAGCCTAGAAGTAATTAGCTATTTTGTTTCCCTGAAGTGATATTTACGCTATGCAATCGAATTGAATAGATTTGGGCAACCCGTAGTAGGATATTCGTGGCAATAGCGTGGTATTGAGTTGATTAGCGCAGTCAAGGTAAGTGGCTTGCCTAACTCTGTGTTGGGGACGTCCCTTTAGGCATTTTTATACTGATTTAGTTACGTGGACGCGGCGTACGTGAGGTGACGAGTGCGTACACGGGTCATTGTTGTTAAATTCCATTTTTCCTTCCATGAAAACACTCATTTTCATCCCTATATTATTGTTTCCTGTCTTAATTGAGTAGTTAGCTTCAGAATAAGCATGCCTACCTGTCCTTACTTGATTTCCTCTTATTTGCTACTAGTTGCACCATGCTTAGGTAATTTTACTTTATTCTTGCCTGTTGTTTTTCCTGAACTGTTTAATTAAGTCGTATCCGACATACTTCTGTATTGCATATTTAAATTGGGACTATGGACTGAGATCTGGGAGCTTTCCCCCTATACTGCATTGTATATTTAAATTGGGACTACGGACAGAGATCCGGGAGCTTTCCCCTATACTGTATTGCATATGTAAATTGGGACTACGGACGGAGATCCGGGAGCTTTCCCCCTGTACTGCATAACATATTTAAATTGGGAATACGGACCGAGATCCGGAGCTTTCCTCTTGTACTGCATTGCATATTTACTGTTGAGATACATGATGTGCTAAGCCGAGGGCTCTCTTTCTGTTATTAAATCTTTCCCGTTTCCATTAATCTTGTTTATCATTGCTTATCTATATTTCACTGTTTAAATATAACTGACTTGTTTTAAAACTCAGTGGAGCCTCAACCTGACCTCGTCACTACTTGACTGGGGTTAGGCTTGGCACTTATTGAGTATCGAATGTGGAGTACTCATGCCCTTTCCTGCGCATGTTTTCCCCATGTGCAGATCCAGGTACCAGTGCACCGTACAGTGGCTAGGCGTATCTTAGCAGCTGCTTAGGAGGCCACGAGGTAATTCTGCCACGTCCGCAGGATCTCACGAGTCCCCTTCCTACTCTAATATATATAGGAGATATATAGATATATTTTCCTTATTCCTTTGTATAGAGCTACAGTAGTTCAGAGTTTGTGACTTTGTGATTTTTCGGGTTTGGGAAAGTAAAAGTTGTAAATGCCGAGCGGCTAAATTTTTATAGTATCGCTTCTTCTCTACTGTTTCTATTATTGTTTTGCCTTATTTTCCGCATGTTTTAGGCTTACCTAGTCGTAGGGACTAGGTGCTGTCACGAGACCGTTCGGAGGGTAATTCGGGTCGTGAAAAAAGGCTGACAGGGTGGATAGCCACCTTAGGTCAATTCATCTCGAGATCGTCAGATCACAGTCTTAGGTTCTTCTCACTACTCAAAAAGAAGAACAATTTTGCCTGGACCCCGGACTGCCAGCAGGCGTTAGAAGAATTAAAACAATACCTCTCGAGTCCACCATTGTTTTATACCTCAATGGCAGATGAAAAGCACTACTATGCTTGCCGGTCTCGGAAGTCACGGTAAGTGGTGTCCTAGTCCGAGAATAGCAAGGTACGCAGTTTTCCGTGTATTATGTTAGTCGAACCTTAGGCGAGGCCGAAACCCAATACCGCACTTAGAAAAATTGGCACTTTCCGTAATAAGGGCCTCTAGGAAATTAAAACTGT
Organism: Nicotiana paniculata; assembly: GCA_005239505.1. Classification (NCBI taxonomy): domain Eukaryota; kingdom Viridiplantae; phylum Streptophyta; class Magnoliopsida; order Solanales; family Solanaceae; genus Nicotiana; species Nicotiana paniculata. Next base: position 17,889 of record ML312844.1, on the reverse strand, counting down.
ATTTTCAATGTCACCCAATATGTGTGATAACCACTTACCCTCTTTGTAATGTTTTACATAAGACCGAGTTATCGGGTCGATTAGCAAATTAGGCCATCGAACTCAGTGGGTATGATATCGAGTATCTACCCCGAATAGCCATCATGTCTCAAATTTTAGCAGATTTTGTGGCCGACTTCGCGCCTGTCCTCGTACCCGAAGTCGAAAAGAACTTTTGATAAAGTCGGGTACATTATCGGGGGTGTGGACCCTTTTTACATATGGTGTTTCGAATGTGAAAGGGTACGGTCTAGGCATCGTTCTGAAGCTACCCACAGGCAATACAATTATGCAATCTATCAAAACTGCTAAATTGACTAACAATGAGGCCGACTACGAGGTCATGATTGTAGGTCTCGAACTGGCTAAAAGCTGGGGAGCGAAAGTCATCGCGGCCAAATACGACTCCTTACTGGTGGTAAACCAAGTCAATAGAACCTTCGAGGTTCGAGAGGATTGAATGTAAAGGTATTTGGATAAATTGCAGGTAACATTACATCGCTTTAAATAATGGACTTTGAATCATGTACCTCGAGAACAAAGCAGTGAGGCAGATGCCCTTGCGAATCTGAGATCGTTAGTCGAAGACGAAGAAATCATCCGGGGGACTATCGTACAACTCTCCAAGTCAGTGATCGAAGAAGGCCATGCCGAAATAAACTCCACAAGCGTAACCTGGGATTGGAGGAATAAATATATTGAATATTTGTAAAACGGAAAGCCCACATCGGACCCTAAGGAATCAAGGACTCTACGAACAAAAGTTGTTCAATTCACATTGGATGAATATGGAACATTATATAGGAGGACGTTCGATGGACCATTGGCGGTATGCTTGGGGCCAGGGGGCACCCATTATGTCCTATGAGAAGCTCACGAGGGTACTTGCGGGAATCACTTCAGTGCCGAATCGCTAGTTCAAAAAGTCATCAGAGCGGGATACTATTTGGCTAATATGGAGAAAGATATTAAAGAATCCGTTCGAAAATGCGATAATTTCCAAAGGTATGCACCGATGATACACCAACCCGGAGAACAACTTCATTCAGTCTTATCCCCCATGGCCATTCATGAAATGGGGATTGGACATTGTCGGCGCTCTTCCATCGGTCCCAGGTACAGTTGAATTCATTTTGTTTATGACTGAATATTTCTCTAAGTGGGTTGAAGCACATGCTTTCGAAAAAGTAAGAGAAAACGAAGTTATAGACTTCATCTGGAATCACATCATATGCCGATTCGAGATACCTGCCGAGATTGAATGCGACAATGGAAAACAGTTCACCGGCAGCAAAATAACAATGTTTCTTGAAGATCACAACATAAAAAGGATCTTATCGACACTGTATCATCCTAGTGGAAGCGGACAGGCTGAATCACCAAACAAGACCATCACTAAGAATCTGAAGAAAAGATTATATGATGCCAAGGGAAAATGGAGGGAAATTCTACCCGAAATACTTTGAGCATATCGAACAACGTCGAAATCCAGTACGGGGGTAGCATCGTTCTCCCTAGTATATGGCGTCGAAGCCCTGATCCCGATCAAAGTCGGGGAACCCAGTGCTAGGTTTTGATACACAACGGAAGATTAAAATCACGAGGCTATGAATACTAGCCTCGAACTACTAGATGAAAACCGAGAAGCCTCCCTCATTCGAATGGCCGCACAAAAACGAAGGACCAAGTCGCCACTTTAGAATCGGGGACTTAGTTCTGAGAAAGGCCACCCTTAGTACTCGATACCAAAATGAAGGAAAACTCGGCCCAAATTGGGATGGACCGTAACAGGTCCTCGACATCGTCGAAAAGGGATCCTACAAGCTTGGTACGATGAACGGCGAGCAACTATCAAATAATTGGAGCATATCACTCCTCAAACGATACTATTGTTGAGGTATGACCTTCTCCGTTTTCATTTATGTTTTACACTAACTTAAATTTAGGTGTTCGAGTGAAGGCATCGAATTTCTCTCCAGGCAGGAAGATATTAGATCATAAAGCACATGTTGCACTCTTTTTCCCTTCTACCGATTTTTATCCCAAATGGGTTTTTCCGGCGAGGTTTTTAACGAGGCAATCGTCGTTCATGCTAACCTAGAGTATCTGAGGATTCTTTACTATCAACCTCGAATACTAGGGAGCACCACCCTCAGATTTTATGTTTCAAGGAAAATACTTCATGTCGACAGGGTCTCGATAGGAAATTTTTTTGTAAAGGGCCAAACGGTCGAATGAACCATGTACGTATAGATAACTCGAACCCTAGTGGCAAAACATGTACGCATATATGAATTATTGAAAGAAGTACTTTTCCTTACCACATGTCTTATGCCTTAAAGAAATTTCTACTTTACAAGTTTCATACTTATGATTTCTTGTGAAAACTAGCTCGAGGACCAAGTACAACTACACTCTGAATGATCAAACCCATACTCGGGGACACCGTCAAAAAAATGGCATGTTTGAATTATCAAATTTCGAGACCATAAGACTTCAAAGAGGCAATCCTCAATTTTATAGGCCAAGGCCACCGTACTCGGGGACTAACACTTTGGACATGTTCAAAGTGTTATTGGGAAAATAAGCCCAAGAGGCATACCCAAAGGCTACGGCCAAACTAACACGGCTCGGAGACGTCCGAATTCCGCAATGAAAATAGGACTTCAAATTCTTTTGAAAATCGGTTAAAAAAGGCTACCCTCGGCAAAATGATCAAGGGATTTGATAATATCAACCCTCGAAAACCTTATGAGGTATCGAACTGTTTAAATACAAATTTTTGCTATAGGCATAAAAAGCAAAGAGTTTCGATCAATATTAAACCCTCAAAAAACCCAATGGGTAAAAAAGTCATGCTAAGGCACAACGAAGTTCCTATATGTAAGAATCTCTAAGCCGAAAAGGGGAAAAGACCATTCTTCTGAGGCCACATTGGCCCGATCCAAAGAGCCTAAGGGCCATTACAATTTGAGTTCGAGAATCCATTCCCACTCAATTCAAACGTAAGGGTTTTACTACTTCGAGTTCAAGTAAGAACTCACTCGACTATAGTTCAAGAACCCATTCTCACTCAATTCAAACCTAAGGGTTTTACTACTTCGATTTCGAGTAAGAACTCACTCAACTACAGTTCGATAATCCATTCTGATTCAATTCAAACCTAAGGGTTCTATTACTTCGAGTTCGAGCAAGAACTCACTCGACCACAAGGCATAAAGTACATTAAAATTTTACAAGGCACCAAGAAGATTTGAAATTATCACAAGGCAAAAATTTAAGACGAAATGCAAAACGAAACATTCTTATATATATCAACAGAGGTGTTTACAAAGGACTGATCGGATCCTGCACAAACAGAAAAGAAAACAAAAGTACAAGTGCCCTAAATATGTTCGGTGGTGACTCCTTTCTTGGTGGCAGCTTCCTCCTCGGGCCCCCATCATTATTGGACCCACTCTTGCTGCCTCATCGTCATTGTCGTCATCGGAAGAGGCCAATAGCCTGGCATCAGCTTCATGCACCTTTGCCTGAGCTATCTCCTCAGAAAGGTCAAAACCTCGAGCATGAATCTCCTCAAGGGTCTCTCTGCGCTATTGGAATTTTGCTAGCTAAACAGTCCATTGTGCTTGATCGGTAGCCTCCCTCAGTTGTGCTTGACCAGCCTCGACATCAGCCAGATATATAGCTACCGACTTGTCAGCCTAGGCCTTTGCTTTCGGCGTTATCTTGGGCCTTATCAAGTTCAGCCTCGAGCTCCTCAATCCTCATGGCCTGGACCGAGGACTTCTCCCTAGCACTTTGAAGTTGGACTTCAGCTAATGACAACTGATCCAAGACAGTCTCTTTCTCCACATCAAGGCGGTCCATGCCTTCCTTCCACTTAAGGCAGTCAGCTTTTTCTTCATCAACCTCCTCCCCGGATAGCTCTATCTTCTCAATCTTTTGTTGCAACTGTGACATCGAAACATTATCTTCCACCCTTGGATCAAGCCCGTATTTTTTCAAGAGAATTTTTACCTACTCGTTCAACTTGGTTTCCTCCTTACGGGCCCTGGCCAAATCAACTCGGAGGTCCCTGATCTCCTCATCCTTCTACCTACAGAGGAGCTTGAGAGCATTCCTCTCCTCTGAAATCCGTTGGAGATTGGCCTCACATTGGTTTAAGTCGGCCCGGGACTTAGAAAAAGCTTGCATAAAAAAGGAAGGAGTTAGACAGAGAAAAGGAAAAATGAAATCTACATCAACAAATTTCATACTTACTCGGCTCAGAAGACGTTTGGCCTCTTCGAAGAGGTTGGATGCATCATTGAGAGCGGAGGCATCATCGACCCCGGTAAAGTAATCCCGAAAAGGATCCTACTCACGGGGGACTCCGTCTATTTCATGAGTCCTTATGGTCTCTTCGAAAAAGGTCAGTACAGATGGTGAGTGACCTACTATCACTGCCCCAAGCGAGTCACTCGGGGTGCTCTGTTCGGCACTAGGGGTCTCGGGACCAGCCCCCTCTGATATGATCATCGTTTGAGGTGAGACAGCCTCGACCTCAGCTGATTTGGAGACCTTGCCAAAAATTTCTTCACCACGAGGCAGGGTCTCGACAACCGCCGCCGGTTTAGAAGACTTGGCGGTCTTGGAAGTCTTCCTCACTCGAGTCACCAGTGCCGAGTCACCGCCTTCGTCGTCTTCTTATTCTTCTTCTTCCCTTAGACTTTGGACTGACTCCAAAGTCAGAGGGATAACATTCCTCTTGGGTTTTCGAGCTGCTGCCTTTTTGGGTTTAGGGTTCTCAGATGTCGAGACCCTCTTCCTCTAATTATCTTTCCCCGACTTCGGAGCCGGGGCCATATCCTCTTCCTCGCTACTTGGTGGCCTCAAGAATGCATCTTTGTTCAGGCCTGCACAAGAAAAGATTAAGTAAGTAAAATAAGTGTAACCAATGCCTCAGAAATAAGAAGAGGGAAACTTACCATGGTCCTTTGCTTCCCATCAGCCTTTTGCCAAGTCATAACAACAACGCTCGGCATAGGAAGAAGTCTAAGCCATCTTTCGAACCTAGTCCTCAAGGTCAGGACATGCTCGAGGCATCCAGGAATCGCTGCACAATGAAAGAAGATGTTAAAATAAGAAGAAAGTGAAAACATGGAAATTAACAAGTAGAGTGCTACTTATGCTTCAGGTTCCATTTCTCGGGAAATGGCATTTTCTCCTTCGGTATAAGGTCACAAGTCCTCACCTAAATGAACCGACCCATCCACCCCCGGTCCTTGTCCTCGTCGATACTCGAGAACAATGCCTTGGTGGCTCGACGTTGGAGTTTGATCAACCCTCAAAAGATTCGAGGGTTGTATAACCTGTTGAGGTGATCGAGGGTGAAATAAAACCCCGCACCTTTGTTGGTGAACAACCGGAGCATGATCATAATACGCCAAAAAGAATGTTGTATTTGGCCTAGAGTCACCTGATGTTGACGGCAGAAGTCAATGATGATCGGATCGACGGGGCCCAACGTGAAAGGATACGTGTAAACACTTAGATACCTTTTCACGAGGGTTGTATAACCTGTTGAGGTGATCGAGGGTGAAAGACAACCCCGCACCTTTGTTTGTGAAGAACCGGAGCATGATCACAATACGCCAAAAAGAATGTTGTATTTGGCCTAGAGTCACCTGATGTTGACGGCAGAAGTCAATGATGACCGGATCGAGGGGGGCCAAAGTGAAAGGATAAGTGTAAACACTTAGATACCTTTTCACGTGGGTAGTAATTCTTTCTTCAGGAGAAGGGATCTCTACAACTTTGTCCCCCAGTTGCAATCCCTTTTGATAACCTCGAGATATCCCACAGTTAACGAGTAGATATACCTCAATACATGCTCACATCGGCTAGGGAATGATGGAGGATTCTCGGTTTTGAAGTCAGATTTAAGAACACACGGGCCGGGAACATACTCCCCAGGGAGCGGCTCCGCCAGCGTTTTATCACCGGCCGGTCGTGAAGAAGAAGAGGAATCTTTTTTCTTTTCAAGAATAGTTTTGGATGTTTTCGCCATTATATTGGTTGAAGAAAGAGGAAGGTATAAAGTTTTGGTGGTTCGAAACTAGCGGAGATGACCTAAGGAGTAATGAAAGAGAAGATCTTGAGAGAGATGGATGGCAATGGGGCGGGGACGGGGCGGGGCGGGGCGGGTTTTCTTTAATACGGGGCAGGGTGGGTTTGCTCTTATGCGGGTGTGGGTGCGGGGTGGGTTGAAACCATTTTAATTTTTTAAAAGCAGAGCAGGTTGCGGGTTTGACGCGGGTTGAGTGCGGGTTCAATTGATATTTTACATTCTTTTTTCAGTTAGAAATTTGGTTCATTAGATCTTTTCGATTTCAAAATTTGGTAATTTATTTTACCAAATTACCAATGCAGGTTATAAAATCTTGGTACTTTCAAATTTGTCCACTCATTTATTAGATAAAAAAACTAATGCAGGTTAGAACTTGGTGTGTCTGGCATGGTTAATGTTTATTTGTTTGTCGTCCCTACCATTTTCGATTTTTATAATTGCAATTCATGCACAAACTAGTTTGTTTTAGAAAAATAAATAATAAAAAAGAAAAAATAATAGGAGAAAATTTAAGCGGGGTGGGGCGGGTTGAAAACAGAAAAAATAGCTATGCGGGGCGGGTTGAAATTCTTGCGGGTTAAGCCAAAGCCGCCCTGCACCCGCCCCGCCCCGCCCCATTGACATCTCTATTGAGAGAGATGAAAACTTAAAAGAGCAGACGACGATGGAAGTAAAGTGTGATTCAACGAGAAGAAGCCCTATTTATGGATTTACGATGACGGTTCGACAGCATTAGTGGCCGACAGTCAATTGACGCTCATTAATGATTTGGGGAACTGAACTGATGGGACGTTTCAGTGACTTCCATCTCTTACGTCACGAGGATGACATCATTGTCTATCGAGGTCAGAAAAAAATTGAAGGCTTAGTTCGTTTCTTATCATTATATTTCAAGAAACGAGGGGACTATCTGTATATGGTAGAAATCGGGGCTGTCTGATTTCACTATTTGATCGAGACCAAGACGTTGCATCGAAGAGCTGAGGCACTTTGTTTGAGATCGAAGTCTCTTTCGAGATCGAAGTCGTTATCAATCGAAGCCAGGGGAGATAGACTTCGAGTAACATCGAGGATAGCTTAGTTACGAAAAGAGTGAGATATCGTGACTGGTCGAGGATCGTGACATGAATCTCGGAACAGATCAAATCAGAAGCGGTTAATTAGTTGTTTATATGATTCCCTTCTATAATTAGAAGTATACCATAAATAGGATTCATATACTATATAAAGAGGAATTCCAGTCATTTGTAATCATCATTATTCACTAAGAAAATTCTATACAATTCTTTCTTCCTTGCTTACTGTTCATCAGAATTATTTTATCTTTATTGTTCTTATACTATTATCACCTCGAGAATACTCTAATTCGAGGTCGAGGTTCATCTCGCACACTGGTTTGTTTATTTTACAGTTCAATTATGTCATTTACTTTCTCATTTATCAATTGGTATAGGGTGAAATCACATATCTTTAAAATCACAAGAAGTTTAATTGTTATCTAAAATTTATGGTAAACAAAAATATTAATCTTTTTGGAACATTGATTTGTTTCAAAATATTTGAAAATTAAGAAGCATTTATTTTTTAATTAAAAGTTTACTCTCACTGCTCTAATAAGTAAAATGTTAATTAATGAGACATTTAAGGAGGCATATTCTATGATTACAATTATTAATATCTTTCTAAGAAGTGTGTGAAAATATGAAGAGACAAACAAAATAAATATAAAGGAGTATATAGGGTTCACATTTCATTTATTTCTTGCTTCTCATTAAGTTACTATTTGGTAGTTTTCTGCTAACTTGTGAGATCATAGAGTAGTTCCGCCAACGACGTTCATAATTTGCTATCATTTTTTATTCTGCTCTTTGATGCAAATACTCCTTGTTTGAAAGAGAAAAATGGTGGAAATGTGTGAAAAAGATTATTCTTAATCAACTAATCAAGTGAAAGGAGCGCACAAGCTTTATTATTTTAAAAGTATGTATATACGTAATTCAAGTTGTTGCCTGATTCACTAAGGAATATTTTAATTGCTTTTAAACTAAGTTGAATCGGCTGTATGCAAATCGAAATAAGATTTAAAATTAACCTCACATGCAAGAGCTAGAGTTGTTGGATGACGTATCTGCTTGCAAGAAAACTTGTTGGGACTCTCTCCTACTACCTTATTATCGCTCAGATATTGGTTATACTTACAACGTAAGAGGGAGTGATAAGCCGATTCTCATATATAGACTACAAGCCAAGAAAGAAGAGTGGGGTGTTGGGAATAAATCCCCCACGGTAATAATATTCACGGTAATAAAAGAGAAAGAATAATGTGGCACTGAGATACAGTAATCAACAAGAATAAAAGAGTGACAACAACATCAAGATTTGTACGTGGAAAACCCTTCTGAATAAGGGAAAAAACCACGACCCCGAGAGGAGCAACTGATATCACTATATCAAGGAAATTTATACTTTGTAGGCCCGAGTAAAATACTCCAAAAACCACTACAACACTCAAAAGAAATAACCTCTTTTGTTATTTACACCTCACTACAATATCGCTCACACTCTCTATTTTCCTCACAAACTATTTTCTTATACCCTGTCTGTGATGGCTCACTCTTTCTTCTCTCTTTGTTGGTGTGTCTGAAGAAGCGAGAAAGCTCCTCCTTTTATAGGAGAAAATAACCTTGGGATCCAAGTGTTCTACAGGAGAATTTTAATCCTCCTCCACATCTTTTCATACTTTGGCTCCAAGTAAAATCTTCCACCAAGCTTCTCTGCCAAAGTAAATTCATAAGCAAAAATAGTCACAAGGCTATTGCCAACAAATGGGATGGACCCCACAATCTCCCCCTCCAGTCCCATTCACCTAAAGGAGGTAACACCGGAATTTCTAGTTTGAGTGAATGCCAACAAGGTCTTTGCATAGCTCGAACTTGTCTCTTGGTACTACCTTGGTCAGCATATCCGAAGGATTCTCACTTGTATGGATCTTCTTGACCTGTATAGATCTATCCTCTATTCTTTCTCGAATCCAATGATATCTCACGTCGATATGCTTTGTCCTTGCATGCTATATGGTGTTTTGGCTGAGGTTTATTGCACTTTGACTGTCACAATAGATGACATACTCCTTTTGATGCAATCCAAGCTCTCGAAGGAACTGTTTCATTCATACCATATCCTTGCCAGCTTCAGTAACGGCAATATACTCTACTTCAGTTGTAGAGAGTGCGATGCATATCTGCAACTTCGACTGCCATGATATAGATCCCCTTGAAAATGTGAACATGTATCCAGTACTAGATTTATGATTATCAAGATCACCTTCCATATCAGCATCTGTGTAGCCCTTCAAGATTGAACCAGATCCTCCAAAACACAAGCAATCTCCAGTAGTACCTCTCAGGTACCTCAGTATCCACTTGATTTCTTCCTAATGTTCTTTTCCAAGATTTTCAGAAAACCTGCTAAAAACACCGACTGCATGAGTAATATCTGGTCGGGTGCATACTATTGCATATATCAAGCTTCTGACTGCTGAAGAATAAGGAACTATAGCCATGTTCCCTTTCTCCTTCACTGTTGTAGGACACATCTTCTTGCTTAGCTTTAGATGACCAGCAAGAGGTATGCTAATTTGCTTAGCACTTTTCATGTTGAAGCGTTCCAATATACGTTCAATGTACTTCTCCTGAGATAGCCACAACTTTCTGCTTGTTCGCTCTCAAACTATATTCATCCCCAGAATTTGTTGTGTTGGGCCCAAGTCCTTCATATCAAATTACATGGAAAAATATCTCTTCAACTTTGCAGTCCGCTCCTTGTCTTGTCCTACAATCACCATGTCATCCACATACAACAACAATATAATAAAGTTGTTATCAAAAAATCTTGTGAAGTATACACATGGATTAGAATAGGTTTTTATGTATATTTGACTTTTCATGAATGACTCAAACTTCATATACCACTGCTTTGGTGCCCGCTTCAACCCATAAAGACTCTTATTCAATTTACACACCATGTGTTTCATTCCAGCTACTCCAAATCCTTCTGGTTGCTCCATATAAATCTCCTCTTCCAAATCTCCATGAACAAATTCCGTTTTCACATCCAACTGCTCCACTTCAAGATCTAGGCTAGCTGCTAAGCTCACGATTATACGAATAGAAGTCATTTTGACAACAGGTGATAAAATTTCACCAAAATCAATAGCTTTCTTATGTTCAAAGCCTTTAACAACCAATCAAGCTTTGTATTTTACCAGCTTGCTATTTTCATCTTTCTTGAGTTTTAAGACCCACTTGCATTTGAGTGGTCTTTTACCCTTTGGAAGTTCAACCAGTTTGTATGTGCCATTTTTATGTAGAGATTCCATCTCTTCTTGCATGGCTTTCATCCACTGTTCTTTTCTAGATGGGACAGCACCTCCTAAAGACTTTCTGGCTCCCCCTCATCACGGATGAGGACATACTCTATGGAAGGGTACCTGCATGACTCTACCCTTGGCCTTTCTAATCTCCTCAGAGATTGAGGTTGTTCTTCTTCCTGAGTGGGGTACTCCACTTGCTCGACATCATCATCAAGTTCCTCCCCCTACTCAATAACCTCAACAGGTTGCTCCCCCTGCTCGGCTACCTCGTCGGCCCTACTTTCTGCACTTATGGGATTGTTAGAAATAGAAGGAATGGTAACAAGGTTAGGGATTATACCATTCTTGGCCTTCTCTGACTGATCAACTACATCTCCAACTTCACTTTCTTGGAAGACTACATCTCTACTTCTAATGACCTTCTTCTTTACAAGATCCCACAATTTGTACCCGAACTCTTCATCTCCATATCCGATGAATATGCAGGGAATGAATTTGTCATCCAGCTTTGTTCTCTGGTCTTTTGGTACATGTGCAAAATCTCTACTACCGAACATCTTTAGATGTGAGTAGGACACCTCTTTGTTGGTTCAAACTCTCTCTGGGATGTCAAACTCCAAAGGAACTAATGGACTCCTATTGATCAGGTTACAGGCTATCTGAACTGCTTCACCCCATAATGACTTAGGTTGTTTAGCCATTCTGAGCATGCTTCTCACCTTCTCAACAATGGTGCGGTTCATCCTCTCAGATACACCATTGTGCTGTGGGATTCCAGGAACTGTCTTTTCATGTCTGATCCCATAATTTGAACACTACTCTTCAAATTCCCTTGAAGTGTACTCACTTAAATTGTCACTTCGGAGACGCTTTAGCTTTCAACCCGTCTCCTTTTCCACCAGAGCATAAAACTTTTGGAAAACTTGAAACACCTGATCTTTGGTTTTCAAAATATAAACCTACAATTTTCATGAAGCATCATCAATAAAAGTAACAAAATATTTGTTACCGCCCATCGATTCAATTTCTATTGGACCACAAATATCAGAATATACCAAATCAAGTATATTCAAATTTCTTTTAGATGATGTCTGAAATGAGACTCTATGTTGCTTACCAAATAAATATTAGTCCCAAGGTTTTACCGTTGTACCTTTGGCATAAGAAATGAGTGATTTTCTGGCAAGAATTTGTCCTTCTCGCTCATATGACCCATTCTTTTGTGCCACAAATCTGCAAAAATCTCATCTTGTTCCGTGTTCAATTCACCTCGGCATAATTCTGCATTTTTCCTGTACGACGTGCCACGAGAAACTCCCTTTGCAATCACCAATGATCCATTGGTAAGTCTTCAGTTTTGATTTGTAAAATAGTTCTCGTATCCATCTCGGTCTAAAGTAATTTTTGAGATCAAGTTCATCCGCAAATCATGTACATGCTGCACGTCTTTTAGAACCAATGTGCACCCGACATTTGTCTTGATACAAATGTCACCAATCCCCGCAATCTTTGAGTAACTATTGTTACCCATTCTCATAGTGCCGAAATCATCTGCTACATATCTGCAAAAAAGATCTCTTACCGATGTGGTATGGTAAGATGCTATTGTTTCAACCATCCATTCCGACTTTGGACCTGCCAAATGCATGCATTCCTCTTCGCATTTATGAACAACATTATCATTGTTTCGCACAGTGGCGATTGTGTTGTCATCATTATTATGGCCTTTTCTTTCACCTTTGCCATTCCTTAGATTTGGGTAGTCTCTTTTGAAGTGACCTGGTTGATCGCAATTGTAGCAATTTTTGGCTTTTGACTTAGATCGGTTCTTGGACTTCCCATGAGCTCAAGATCTACCATAATTGTTTGAACTCATATGGTAACTCCTGCCTCTACCTTCTGTGATGAGGACATTTCCTTGATTTTCAGGCTTCTTTCATCTTCTCATTGAGTAGAAGAGTCGATGTGACGTCTTTCAACTCAATGGTAGTCTTACCGTGCAGGATGGTTGTTGCCAAGTTATCGTACAAATATGGCAACGAGTTCAACAACAAGATGGATTTATCTTCTTCCTCGAATTTCACTCTGAGGTTGGAGTGTTATGTGATTAACATTTAAATGTGACAAAAACTTCGTACATTCACCCATGTAGGGCGTATAACAGCTTCTTCAGGTACACTTTATTTGTCATCGTTTTGGACATGTATAGGCTTTTCAACCTTGTCCAAATACCACATGATCAATGATGTTATTTACCACATCATCTGATAAGTGTAACCTGATTGCACTAGCAGCCTTTTCATCCAAGTCAGCCCAATCCTTAGGCTTTTTGGTATTAGCATCTAGTACCTTGTGTAATCCCTTTTGAATGAGCAGATCTCTCATCCTTCTTTGTCATGTTGAGAAATCCTATCTCCGTTAAATTTTGCTACCTCGTACTTTACTCCAGACATTTTTTTCATCGAGTATAGCACTGCTGATAGTGAATAGTATTTTTGTGAACGAGCAGTACTTGTGCTCTGATACCAGTTATTGGGAATAAACCTCCTGCAGTAATAACATTCATGGTAATAAAAGTGGAATAATAATGTAGCACTGAGATACGATAATTAACAAGTATACAAGAGTGACAACGACACCAATATTTTTACGTGGAAAACCCTTCTGAATAAGGGAAAAATCACGATCCAGAAAGGAGCAACTAATATCACAATAGAAAGGAAATTTACACTTTGTAGACCTGAGTAAAATACTCCAAACACCACTACAACACTCAAAAGAAATAATCTCTTTTGATATTCCCACCTCACTACAATATCGCTCACACTCTCTATTTTTCTCACAAACTATTTTCTTATACCCTGTCTGTGATGCCTCGCTCTTTCTTTCTCTCTTTATTGGTGTGTCTGAAGGAGTGAGAAAGATATTCCTTTTATAGGAGAAAATAACCTTGGGCTTCAAGTGTCCTACAGAAAATTTTTAATTCTCCTGCACATATTTGCATACCTCGGCTCCAAGTAAAACCTTTTGCCAAGCTTCTCTATCAAAGTAAATTCATAAACAAAATAGGCACAAAACTATTGCCAACTATTGCCAACTAATGGGATGGATCCCACATGAGGTTCTCCCAACATACATAGGGTTAAAATCTTGGAAAGAAAAAGTCAGTAACACATCTCTTTCTTTCTTCCAATTTCGGTTAAAGATTTAAGTTATATATTTTTATATTATCAATGTAACTCAACATGTTATTATACATTATTTGTTCTGTGTTCAGGTTGTTTGCAATAAACTTTCAACATACGAAAAGTAAACTGCAATAACAAAAGAATGAAGTGATTTTATTGATAAACATTGCGGATTACAACTCTATTTATCTATTGATTCTTCCTCCGAATTGTTCTCCATGATTCGAGTACTGGATCAGCGTATTCTCGAATGTAGGATGTTACGGAACTTTCTGGATTATTTGATCTCCATGAGAGCCGATCATTATATTGATATTCTTCTTGAAGTATTTGATTATCTAGAAGAACATCTATTGATCACGACATTATTGTATGCCTTGATCCTTTTGTGAATATACCAAGAATTTATGGGATTTTTGAGATGCCTCTTCAAAGGTAATATGTGACCCTTTTTATAGGTATGTGTTAGGCTTTAGGGTATAGTAACCTCCAAGAAACTCTGATAGACTCCTAGGATTTTGAGAGTCCTGTAATATTTGAATTTAGGATTCAGATTGATCTTTTAAAATTTAGATGTCTACAAATGCCCCATGCTTCAAGGTTTGTCGGGGTGTAGGCTTGCCAAAACTTCAAGACGAGACTTGAAGTACTCGACAATCGCAACAAATGATTTTGAAACTTGGATTTTTCGATTTACAGAAGGAAGAGATGAAGGGCAGAAATGGTCCCACTGGACGTGCCAATTTGTTTGCAATAGATTTTCAACATACGAAAAACAAAGTGCAACAACAAAAGAATAAAGTGATTTTATTGATAAACTTTGCGGGTTAATGATCACGCTCAACTATGTTTTATAGAAAGACTAAACGGGCGCTGCAAATATAATCTGGGGTATTACGCCCAGAGTCGATCCCACAGGGAATTTACGTATCAACCAAGCCGTCAGAATATGTAACTTTTAATTAATCAATTTTCTCAAGACTTTTGAATATCAATTGGTGATGTTTTACTATTTCTACTGACAAAATTAATAAACTAACGATTAACTAACAATATGATGTAAACAATTAGAATAAAGGTCTAAGGTTATGGTTTCCCCCGTCGGTAAACTTCCTTCTCGGATACTTCTTATATTTTGATTAGTTGTCTCTATCAATCATGAACACTCTATCTACCATAAATATCTCTCAAGTAATTATGATAATTTACTAGACACACTCTCTCAAGTTACACTAGCTAGATATCATTACAGTTCACTTTAGATTGCACCCGAAGTATTATTATTTCTAATCCAACTTCTAAACCATCGGTTATGACTTTCGTCTATACTCCGAGAGTGATATTGTTCAAACAACTACCTAAATATTCACTCTCATTCAAGTAGATACATAATAAATAGGAACAGGTAATTGAGGATCCTTTCAATTAACAACAACAAGAACGTAGTTGAACAAATAGAGATTAACAACCAACCAAACTATATTAATATCACAATAAGTTCATCCCCCAATGGGTTCCACCAAAACCCTAGATTAAGTAAATTAGCTACTCATGCTCATAATAATCAAATCCAAAATAACTTGCATAAATAAATTACAGAGTAATGAATAAAGAATGTAAAAAATCAATGTTTTGCTTTGCTGAGTAGTATTCCACAGGCTTCTCTTGTCTCCAATGGAATCTCCCTTCAAAGTTTTGTTTTTGGGTCTATTTATATGTGTTGGGACAAACGCTAAACGTGTAGGATACTTCTAGTCAAATCGGGAAACATTTAAAATCTTCAAAATTCGGACTGGGCCAGACCAGGGACCAGGCGTTACAGGCCAAACGCCTGGCCAGGCCTAGCTTTATGGCCCAAACGCCCCCCAAACGCCTGGTCCTACCAGGTTTTACAGCCCAAACGCCCGGCTAAAGCCTGGTATGACCAGGCTTTACAGCTCAAACGCCCAGCTATAGTCGGGTTCACTCCGTTTTGACTCTTGAGCGTATTTTTGACGTTTATGCATCCATTTAGCTCGGCTTCCATCTCCAATTCACCTACACATGAAATAGACTCCATTATGCACATACGAAGTTTATTTTTATTCATTAACGCACATAAATGTAAGGCACATAATGCGTTAAACCATGAATTCTAGCCACACATCAACACCCCACTTAAACATTTGCTCGTCCTCGAGCAATTAAATTACACTCATGAACACAACTTATTAAGCAAATCCCTTAACGCGTTGTACCAAGAATTTTTAAAACAGTTTAAGCACAGAGATGTGACATCCTCGCCTCAATAATTGACTCACATATACCATGCTTTATTCACAATCCACTCACTACTCTAACATAGAGGTCAACAACATTACCTTTCCTTCATGAATCATGTGTCCTCACCAAATCAAAGAGCTAGTTCCACACACAATGAAATTAAAGAACACTTAGGAATTCAAGATAGAAAGAATTAACTAACGCTCAGAAATAATATTCATATGCCACAAAAGATGCACCATAGGCTTGCCCGTAGTGTACTACTCTACTAATCGAGCTCATTCAGTCTAGAATCAAGTAGGACTTTACTTGGTTGTAATGTAAGCTGCGGGACGGGTAGGATACATTTAGATATAAGAGTGACTACACCTCCATAATCACTTTAATACATATACTTTAGCGCTCAACCTCNTGCACCTTTCTCCTTATTTCAATTATTCCCCTCAAAAACCAACCTACCACCCCACACTTTAACTTTTCCATATTTCATCACATTTTCAGTGCTTGCGAGAGGTGACAAGGTTCAAATATATGATCAATTCAAACAAAAGGGTATGGCTTGTCATGTGGTTGCCAAAGAAACAGGATTATAGGCTCAACGGGGTTAACTACGATACATAACAATTAGGCGGGTAAAATATACATCGTTGGCTCAACAAAGAAATGCCTATATCACTTCCAAGACTGAACAAAACTACTAATTCACTTTGCGCACACACGTGGCAAGTTCTAGACATCAAATGCAATGCACAGAATAACATACAAACCTCACACACACATGACACATAACTCACTCAGAATTGGATCTATCATGACACTCCAGTCAAAGCAGTTAAGCAAATTTAAGAATCCACGATTTAAGGTATTTATCCTAGAGTCAAAAAATTGAGCCTAAGCGTCACAACCAAAGTACTGATTATTCTCAAGGCATCACAAAGTTCCAAGATATTGCTGCGATTAATTTTTCAACCATGTGGTTACTACTCCTAAAAATTAAAAACTACCTACACCCGGTTCAATTAAAAACCCTTGGAAAAGAACCGCGATCCAAAAAAAAACCAAGGGTTTCTCTAGACTTACTTCCCTCAAGAGAACTGTCTAGGAGATCCATCGTCGGGAAGAGTCCACATATTCTAACTAACAAGAAAAGCTACAACTACTAACAAGGAAGCACACTAAACACAACAAACCACAACAAATATGTACTACACCCCACACTTAAATCATGCAATGTCCTCAGTGCATCACATATAGACAAAACAAGAAATAAAAGTAAGGTGAAAGAAACTTCCTACTCAAGTAGCGTCAACATCCTTCCCATCAGTTTTGCTTCCCATGCTCCTTCGAACAAATGCTTGAATCACTATATGCCTCCACTTTGAACTTATGAATTGGACCCCAAGTTTTGATTCTGCTCTATGATCATGCTCCTGGGGTGGTGGAGCGAATCTGCCTGGCCCAATGAAACAATGTAGTAATTTGCGCTTCTTGGCCTTTAGATGAGATGTGTACTCCCGACTTTCTCGCAAGAAGAATTCCAGAATGTAGGCATCTTATTCTTTATTCCCTGGCTCCTCAGGTGGTTCGGATGACTCTATTTTCATATCATCATCCAAACACAATGTGAAAAAATGGTTGGAGTGTGTACACTATCCTCAACACTAATGACACTAGATTCAACAAAATATGTATCATCAATGTCCTTGGTTAACTCTAGTATCTTTTCTACCACATTGACATCCTCTGATTTCAGTTCCAACCTGAGTGGTTCTTCAACAGATAAACTGGCCTGTGGGGTTCTCTCTTTTCTCTAAGTGTAATGACTCAAACTCGAGAGACCTTGGCCACACCCATTTTCCTTCAAGTGCTAACACCCAGTCTGCCAGTTCTTCACCGTTCATATCATCTAGATTCTT
>ML312842.1:0-29031 GCA_005239505.1 Nicotiana paniculata | reverse complement strand
CCCTCCCCTCCTCGCGTTAACCCCCGCCCACATACCCTACCCCTCTTGCACGCAAATCCCCATAAATTTTTTTTCTTAAAACTTTTGTATTTTCAATTTTCTGTTTTTTGTTTTTTCGTTTTTCTGCACCACCCCCAACCCTCACACGCAAAATATTTTTCAACTTAGCCATTTTAAGGTAAAAGACTTTTTTTTGCAAGATGAGCATGGTTCTAAAACATGGGTCAAGTTGGGCGGGTTGGGCTATGACCCATTGTTTAGCCCGTCTTGACCTAGCCCATCTTAGCCCAAGTACACTTTGGGCTGGGTTGGGTAATGACCCATTTATTGACCTAACCCATCTTGACCCGTCCAAATTCAGCCCAACCCGCCCATTTGCCACCCCTAGTATTACTAGAGCCTTGTTTGGAATAGTCATCTTGAACATCTTGTCTTTTCAGATCTTTTTAAATTATGAGCAATTAGTATCTTTCAAGTCATGAAAATTATGTCAACATCCATTTCAATTTGGAATGGAGGAGCATATGTTTCTACTTGCAATCAAAATAAAAGATTAACACCTATGTTCTGTAAAAAAAGGTTCATGGATTTGTGCAAGACAACAGGACAGGAGAAAAAGTGGCCATGTTATTGGGGAAGTGGGATGAAGCAATGTATTACGTGTTGGGAGATCCAACTACAAAGCCAAAGGGTTATGATCCGATGACTGAAGCCATATTGTTGTGGGAGAGGGACAAATCTACTCCTAAAACAAGATACAACCTCACACCTTTTGCAATATCTTTAAATGAATTGACTCCTGGCTTAAGAGAGAATCTGCCACCAACTGACTCAAGGCTGAGACCTGATCAGCGCCACTTAGAGAACGGAGAGTACGAGCTGGCTAATGCGGAGAAGCTCAGACTTGAACAGTTGCAGAGACAGGTACTCATTCATGTCTTTCAGTTGGTAGTTTGGTTGTGCACTGCTTTAAGTGGTTTCATTTGAAACATACAAATGGGATGAAGGAAAAGGTGGACATTCAGGCAACCATTGACTCCACAATGTAACTTTCGTCTAGCAAAACCCTGCTTTTATATACATGGAATTACGGAAACAGTATGAATCATATGATTTTCTTCTGTCTAAATGCAATCAATGTTCATGATATTGGTATCGATTCGCTTTGATCTTACTTGAAATTTGAGATGTCATTGATGCACATTTTGCTATATCTTTGATCTTCTATTCTTATTTTGTCTTTGTGAAGAGTTCTTTGAAAAATTTACTTACTTATCTATTTCGTCATAAACAAAGAGCGCTGTGAAAAATCATGCTTCAGTTTAATATCTGATAAGTTCTGTCATCTCAATTGGCTATGAAGAGCGGACAGAAGTAAGAAGCTAGAATGTCTTTGCCTTTTTTGGATCTTTCAAGTCCCATAAGCTGCAACCGTGATAGTACCTAAGCTTTTGAGGATGGTGTATACCAATGCTTTTTCCCTGGGGAGGAGAGAGAGAGGGGAAGGGAGGGAGGCACGTTAAAGAGTGAAGAGGAATTGCTACAACTTTCCTTCTCTGGAAAAAAAGAGAGAGTTGCTACAACTTTAGAAGCTTCTTAAGAGTATTTTTAACTGAACAGAATGCACATCAACTGCGTCACATTTTCATTCTTCTCATTAGCTTTAGTATAATCTGCACTGACCATGAGCATGTAGCTTCTGTTTTAGTTATCCTACCTAAACACATTAATATTCTGCAATTTTTTGAAAATTCACCTTAAAATAGTCGATGGTTACTCTAAAGGTCACCGATTAACCAAGTTATAATTGGTACTGCAGGCAAGGAAACTACAGGAGAGAGGTTGGCGACCAATATGGTTTTCCAAGGATGAGGATGGTTGTTACAGCTATGGCGGTGGATATTGGGAAGCAAGAGAGAAACATAACTGGGAGGGTATCTCTGATATATTTGGGCAGACTAGTGATCCTTCTCCGGTAATCGAGGAGTAATTGCCTGTTAAGCTTGCTCTTCATTTCTCTTGGAGGTTCATCTTATGTGGATTTCTACCAATTAGGATTTGAGTTTGATATTCTTTTTTCACGATAAATTTAAGCGATGTGTATAGCTCTCTTTAGATGCTTGGTCCAAAGTTCAGCTTGACATTTTATCTCATGGAAAGTTCGGAAATTATTCAGCTGATATCTAAATTTTAGACCGTTAAATGAATTATTCTTCAAAAAAGCTCTCTAGTTTACTCTCAAAAGCTCGATCAGTATATATACACTAACAAAAATGGAGCTCTGAGATAGGCAAAAATACTTTACCTTACCAGAGACTTTGCAAAACTTCAAAGCGATTCAACAATTCTTTTCTTTCCCTCCTCGTCCCCCCTCTCCCACTTTTCTTTATTTTTTCATAATGTTGGAAGATAGAAGATTTATAAAACCCTAATTTGCCTTAAAAGATACATTATTTTATATTGAAGTGAAATGTACGTGAAAAAAATGTGGAGTAATAAATATAGATGAATTATATAATTGATTTTAACTTGGTTTTGAGGCAAGTTGATTGGTTTATTGGTTGATGGTTGATACAATGGAGGAGTTAATGTCAAGCAGTTTTACTATCCTCCAACATCTTACAATTTTAACAAGGTATCGCTAGACTCGCCTTATTATTAAAAGTTTCAGATATTGAACTTTCTACTATTGGTCTTGTTAATTATTCTTAATACAACTACCTCTAAGTTTCATGTAAAATGAAGACACTCCTCAATTTGGTGACTGTGATCTAATACACGCTAATTATGCTAACTAGTCCATAGTACTATTACGCGGTGCCTTCCTGAGATTCCTTGGAAGGGTGATGTAAGGCTAAGCAACTGATGTCAGTGTAGTTGCTGTCCGCCAACTGTTGTCCCCTCCGCACGTTAGACGAGATTGCTAGTGCCGTACGAGAAAACCAATGTCAAGAACAATTGTGAGAACAGTAATGAGAATTGAAAGAAAGCTTGATTGCATTAAGGAAAGCTATTACAAAAGAAGGCAACGCGGTGTCGAGGAGGAGAGATACCAGTACAGAGAATTGCTTGCTAGAAAGTTTTTGATTGCTTGATCCCCCCTAATAATGCTTAAAAAAATAAACCAAAAACTACAAGACTTGACCTAACTAAGTTAGAGGAACATAATGAAAGTACATAGAATAAAACTACTCTATATTTACAATGAAAATGACTTAGTTTTCTACAAGGTAGAAACAAGTCCGTTGTCAGCAACTTTGTCATTGGCATCACGATCTGCGCGCGACGCATTGTTTGTGCGTGCGGTGCTGTTGGCAGCTGCCTGCGGCTTGGCGCTAGTAAGGGATATCGGTGGGGCGACAGAGGCACATGCGCGCTTGTCACTTGGCGCAGCCAAGACCACGGGGCCATCCGTGGCGCTAGGCGTTGGGAGGCTTTCTAGGACGCCACAGGGCGCGTCCAAAGGGTCATGGGGCATGACCGGAAAGCCGCCCATGACATTCTCCCCTACCTGAGTTGGCGACGTCCTCGGCGCCTTACTTGCAAAATAATCTTCAATTAGGCTCTTGTAGGCTTTGAAGTTTGTTCCCCTCTCCCAAGTATTCTCCTCTGCATCACACCCTTGCCATTTCACCAAGAACTCTTGGTGATCCTTCCTTGAGGCATGAATTACCCGATCATCAAGAATAGTTTTAGCACGCCTTTTCTCGGTTGAATTGGGGCCTCGAATACTGGGTAACGTGAGTTGGCTCCATGAAGGATCCTCCATGTCTTCCCGAAAAGGTTTCAGAAGGCTGACATGGAAGACGGGATGAATTTTCCACCAAGCTGGGGTATCCACCCGGTATGCAACTTTCCCAATGCGCCTTTCAATGGACAAATGTCCAATGTATTTTTGCAATAAGCGAGGGTCATGGACCCATGCAAACAAGTACCGCTTTGGGATTTTGGCCATCACTTTGTCTCCTACTTGATATTCAACAAAGTGACGATTCTGATCAGCATTCCTCTTCATCCGCTTTTGGTTTGACAAGATAGCTCCGCACTATCTCCAAATTTCGCTTCCATTCTTTTGAGAAGCTAGCAGCGCAAGGAGATTTTGACATGTTTGGTGCATTCACAGTGTGTGGGAGTAGCGGTTGCTGCCTGGTAACAATTTCAAAAGCGCTTTTGTTTGTACTAGAGCTTTTTTGTGAATTGAAACACAATTGAGCAGCATCTAGAAGCTTCACCGAATTCTTTCTATGATCCGGTAACAAAGTGGCAGAGATATTCCTCCAACATACCATTGAACCGCTCCGTCTGGCTATCAGATTGCGGATGAAAACTTAAGCTATGACTCAATTTTGACCCGAGACACTTAAATAGTTGGGTCCAAAAGTTGCTAGTAAAGCGTGGATCGCGGTCACTAACGATGTCTTTGGGCAGGCCCCAATATTTGATGGTATGAGAGAAGAAGAGTCGAGCTGTATCTTTTGCTGATGTATATTGTGGTGCTGCAATAAAGGTGGCATACTTGGAAAACCGATCCACCACAACCAAGATAGTTGTGAGATCTCCGACCTTGGGCAATCCGGTGATGAAATCCAGAGAAACACTTACCCAAGGTCTCTTTGGGACAACTAGTGGTTCTAAGAGTCCTGCTTGTGTCAAGTGCTTTGACTTGTCCCTCTGGCATACTAGACATGTCCTTACATACTGAGCAACGTCATCGGCCATTTGAGGCCAATAATATGCACGGCGAAGCAATGCCATTGTGTGTTCTTCACCGAGATGGCCGGCCCACAAGGTATCGTGACATTCCATCAGAAGAGTTTTCCTCAGATCTCCTCCTTTAGGAACATAAAATCGGTTCCTTTCACTTTCAGGAAACCATCCTCCATGTAGAACTGGCGAGTCTTGCCCTGTCCTACTAGATCAACCAAATACTATGCAGCAGGATCCTTGATTAGTAGATCCTATATCTAGTCTTTTATGGTGGTGGCTACTTCGCTGCCCCTTAGGGTGGCGAGTAGGCACACCGATGCTAGGTCTGCTCTCCGACTGAGTGCATCGGCAACATGTTTAGTCTTCTCACTGCAGTACTCCAGGTTGAAGTGAAATTCCGCTAGAAGTTCCTGCCACCGGGCCTGTCGGCCATTCAGCTTCGCCTGGGTCATGAAATGGTTAACAACTGTGTTGTCTATCTTGACCACGAATGGGGTTCCCAATAGATAATGCCCCCAAAGGCGTAAGCAATGAACGACAGCCAATAACTCTTTCTCGTGGGCGGCATAGCACCGCTCTGTATCCTTCAGCTTCCGGCTCTCGTATGCTATGGGATGCCCGTCTTGTAGTAAGACTCCGCCAATAGCATAGTCGGAAGCATCCGTTTGTACCTTGAAAGGCTTGGCCAAATCAGGGAGGGCCAAGACGGGGCTACTAGACTTAGCCGCTTTTAATGCGTTGAAGGCCTCCGCTCGCCTGGGTCCCCAATCCCAAAGCGTGACCTTCTTGAGGAGTTCTGTTAGTGGCAGTGCAATGAGGGAGTAATTCTTCACAAAGTGCCGATAGAAATTGCATAGGCCAAGGAACGTCCTCAAGGCGTGGATATCCTTGGGCGGCGGCTAATCTGTGATAGCTTGGATCTTTTGCTGGTCCATCTTGATCCGCCCTTCCTCAAAGACATGTCTGAGGAAGTCGATCTGTTTTTGAGCAAAGGAGAACTTGGATAGCTTTTCGTACAATTGATGCTCCCGCAACCGGGCTAGGAGCTTCCGCAAGTGCTCTAGGTGTTCTTCCAGGGTTTGGCTGTAAACCACAATGTCATCCAAATAGACCACCACGAATTCGTCAATGTAATCTCGGAAGACCTGGTTCATCAGGGTGCAAAATGTGGCTGGAGCATTAGTCAGACCGAACGACATAACCAAGAAATCGAACGACCCATATCTTGTCACACAGGTCGTCTTGTGTTCATCACCCTCAACAATTCGAACTTGCCAATACCCTGTCTTCAGGTCAATTTTCGTGAACACCGTCGCACCCCTCAATCTATTGAACAAGTGTGCCATGAACGGAATAGGATACTTGTTCTTCACAGTTATTTTGTTTAGAGCCCGATAATCCACACAGAGTTGTAGACTACCATCATGTTTCTTTTGGAATAATACAGGGGACCCATATGAGGACTTGGAGGGTACAATGATCCTTGTGTATAGCATCTCCGTCAACTGTCTCCAAAGCTCGGTGAGTTCAGGTTGTGACATTCTATAAGGCGCCTGGGCAGGTGGCTCGCACTCGGCACCAACTCATTCTCATGGTCCACAGTGCGCCTAGGCGGGAGTCACTTTGGCATCTCCTGTGGCATGGCATCTTCAAACCCTCCAGTAGTAGCTCCTTTACGGGTGTAGGAATGGGACCCGATGAGCGTTATACCTCTTCAATGCATAGGGTAGCCAAGAACGTAGGTTCATGTCTTTTGACTCCCTTCTTCAGCTGCAAGGCCGAGACGTTCTCAACGGCCATCTTCATGGGCATGCACGGGATAATGCAGGGCTTGGCCCCGTTTGCTCCCATAATTAGAAACATGTCTGCATATGGTACAATCATGGTGTTGGTTTGCCTCAAGAATTCCAGCCCAACTATCAACTTGAAGTCATCTATGATCACCACGCGCAAGTTTAATTTCCCTTCATATGGACCCAACTTCACTGGTACTTCTTTGGCTATTCCACCCACTGGCTGATGGGGTGAGTTGATAGCCTTGACATGACCTCTGACCTTTCCTACAACTATACCAAGGCGCTCCACCTGAGTTGAGGCCAAGTAGTTGTGGGTAGCACCCGTATCTATCATCTCCCGAATGGGTTTGCCATTCACCTTCAGTTCAACAAACATCAAGTTCCTATCTTGTTTAAGAGAAGTTCTCTCATTCGTCTTCTTTTTCTCTTTCTTGGTGATTGGGCAGGGGTCCTTCTTCTTACGGATACCAGCAGTGGTTCCCGCTAATGCCTCAGAAATAGAACCAACAATTGCATTGAATGCATCGACTGGTTCGGTCTGCTCTGCATCATCTGCTTCGTCATCCGTCCCATCATCAAAAGCTTGATGGCCGTTCATCTGTGCATGTGGGCATTCATTATTCCAATGTGGCCTGCCGCAATGATGACATCCTGAAGGGGGCTTTCTCCCCCAATCATTGTTGTTTGACACATTACTGTTGCTGCCTGAGGAAGGAGCCTTAGATTTGGATGCACTCCGATCTCCCCCACTTCTGCTAGGGCCACCATTGTTAGGCTGGCCTCCTTTATGTCCCCCTCGGACAAGCGGTTGAGGCCTATCCTTCCAGAGTTTCCACTTGATAGTCCCCAAGGCATTCTGCTGCTTGGAATGCCTTGGGTAGGGTATCTACCCTTTGTCTTTGCAGCTCCGTGCAGGCATAATGTTTCAACCCTTCCAAGAATGTGAATAGCTTGTCTTTGTCCCCCATGTCACGGATGTTCAGCATGAGCGCAGAGAATTCTCGCACGTAATCCCACACTGATCTGGTTTGGCGGAGCTCCCGTAGTTTTCTCCTTGCATTGTACTCAACATTTTCGGGGAAGAACAGTAGGCGTATGACTGCCTTTAGTTTTTTCCATGTCTCCAGAGCATCTTCACCGGCCTTGAAGGCGTCGTACTTCACTCGCCACCAGAGCTTAGCATGACCCTGAGGATACATGGCAACAGTTGCTACCTTCTTGGCTTCTTCTAGGCCTCCCACGTCATCGAAGTACTGTTCGATATCGAAGATGAAATTTTCCACTTCTTTAGCATTCCGAGCTCCACTGTATGGCTTTGGATCAGGAATTTTAAGTTTCTGTGTTATAGGGGCGAGGTTCACAACACCCCCGATTTGGTTTCCACCTTCTCGAAGCAAGCGCTGTAGAGCAGTATTGGCAACTTGAGCTGGCCTGTCAAATTGTCTATGGTTTGCTGCATGGCAGTCACCCTTTCTGCCTCTTGTGCGCTGTAGGCTAAATCCTCAGCACGATCCTGTTGGAGGCCCTTGAATTTACTAAATATTTTGGCTGCCTCAGTGGCCGTCGTTTGTTGGTCTCATTCAGAGTCGCGATTGATGTTTTCTATGTCAACTTCGGCCTGGATCATTCTGCGGTCTAGGTCATCCAACCTTTGCACTAGGCTGGTTTGTAGTTCAGGCACCGTATTCACGATGGGTCGTAATACATCAACCGTCTCTTCAAGGGCCGCAACGCGGTCCCCATGATTCAGCATGGTAAAAAATGGTGGTAATGGAAATACGTTCCTTCGTCCGATATCGAGCCTAGGCTCTGATACCAACTGTTACGCGGCGCCTTCCGGAGATTCCTTGGAAGGACGACGTAAGGCTAAGCAACTGATGTCAGTGCAGTTGCTGTCCGCCAATTGAGGTCCCCTCCATGTAAGCTAGATGAGATTGTCAGTACCGTACGGGAAAATCAATGTCAAGAACAATAATGAGAATTGAAAGAAAGATTGATTGCATTAATGAAAGCTATTACAAAAGAAGGCAACACGGTGTCGAGGGGGAGAGACACTAGTATAGAGAATTGCTTGCTAGAAAGTTTTTGATTGCTTGATCCCCCTAATAATACTTAAAAAAAATAAACCAAAGCTACAAGGCTTGACCTAATTAAGCTAGAGGAACATAATGAAAGTATATGAAATAAAACTACTCTATATTTACAATAAAAAGGACTTAGTTTTCTACAAAGTAGAAACAGGTCCGTTGTCAGCAACTTTGTCATTGGCATCACGATCTGCGCGCGGCGCTGTTGGCAGCTGCCTGCGGCTTGGCGCTAGAGAGGGATATCGGTGGGGCGACAGAGGCACATGCACGCTTGTCACTTGGCGCAGTCAAGACCATGGAGCTGTCTGTAGCGCTAGGCGTTGGGAGGCTTGTAAGGACGCCACAGGGCGCGTCCAAGGGGTCATGGGGCATGGCTGGAAAGCCGCCCATGACAATACGTGTGTAAAAAGTTTTTAAAAATATTGTAGAAATATTTTGTTTAAAATTAAGTTTGAGTTATTAAATAAAAGTGTTAATCCCGAAAATGAAGGACATTGATTCTATATAGCTAACTTAATAAGAGAAAAATCGCCACATAGATCTCCTTAATTGTGGTTAATACATTGAAGAAGAAAGAATCATCTATCAATACATAAAAGCTAAGCTATCCTAATTTACCTAATAAATGATAGTAAGAATGTGTAATCATTAATTATGATTTAATAATAATATTGAATATAAAGACATGTATCAGAAATTTAATGTGTCATAATATTACAAATCATATTATTTTTATACGTTATTACCAGATATATAGAGGTAGTTACAAAAATGAAGTACTTGTTTATATAGACGAAACCTTTTGCATTACAGAAAAAAGAAAAACCCTTTTGCCTATTATATGTATGTTTATATATTTTATTTGTATTATATGTAGTTATTTGTATTGTACCGATGATTATTTAGTTGTATTTCATTAATGATAAATGCCGATGAACTAGAGCAAAACACAGTGGATTCCACAAACTAGAATACAAGAGAGAGAAGGTCTGACATCTCTCTAAAAAAGTACTTTTCAACCTTTAGCTTTTCTGTCATGGCAACTACTTTTCCGATACCAGCTTAATTGTTTTTTAACATGGGGAAAAGGTGATCTTTAAAGTGGAGATTAAATCTTTTGAACTCATAGATGTTAGCATTGGTCATTACAGGTGGTTCCTTCTTATAGAGAGGAGCGCTCGTTTTGTCAGCAAAATTAAGATTGACGAAAATAGTCTACGATGGATATGCGATAATTTACGACAGGCTTCCAGAGGTACATGGGATCTCTACAGAAAGTGGGGACGAAAACAACAGAACTTATTACATAGGGTCTATTAGAACTACAACATTTATGGTCATTACATTCGAATCGAGAAATGAGTTGGCGATAAGAAGTCAGCAGTCATAATCCCAGGGGCTAAATACAACTTGGGCTGGTGTGATGTTACTGATAAAGTCAACAGATTTCTGGGAAGCTCTAACCTAGATTTTCAGAGATTCACTTCACCGGAGAAATCTTACATCCAAGCTGCAAACTTACAGAAATGGCCGGCGATGGAAACCCAGAACAAAATGGAAGAAACTAATCTTCAGTTCCTCTCTTGCTGCCTTGTTGGTGCCTTCAACGACTCCTTATGTCATAACCCATCTACTGAGGTCCTGCAAAAATGGTTCACCATTCGATGGTCAGTCAATGGTCAGTCTGAGATTTTCTTCTCTTGCTCACAATCTTTTTCTTTTTGAACTTCCGTCTTCGAAGGAGGTAGAGGGGGTCAAGTTTGGTGATTGGTTCTGGAATGGCAGACGACTCTCTCTAGATTGGTGGTCGCCGATTTTTGATCTTAAAATTCTAGAGCAAAATTTCAGGTCATCAATGGATTATGGATTTTGGTATCCCACTAGATGAGTGGTTTGAGAAAACCCTAAGGTTCATCGGCGATGAATGTGGTGGCTATATGGACTCCGATGAAGATACAAAAAAAAAGAGCAATCTCCTCTGGGCTCGCATCTGCATCAAGGATTCAACTTTAGATCCTCCTTGCAAGATCGATTTAGCTATGGGTGATATGGTCTTTGAAATTTCAATTATCCAGACAGGCAAGATAGCTGGCGGCAGAGAGGGCAGAAGGTCTCACATGAGAGACCAAAGGTCCAAAGAGTTATACGTTGTGAAATCCACACCAGTTGATTCAAAATTTGAATCCAATTCCGGGCTGTCCCATCTCACAATCTGGTCCACGCTAAAGTCAATAATCAAGTCAATTTTCCTTTACTAATGGTCCACCACTATTACTCAAAGGAAAACAAAGGAAAAAGGCTAAAATCTTTTATTAAAAAGAAAAAGTTGATGGAATGGAGAGCCGCTGGGCCGGCCCAACCTCAGCAGCTCTCAAAAGCCCTTTTGCCTTTACAAAAGGCAATTACAAATAAGCTGGTATCCGATATTAGGTGCAACTCTGAATATTCAGACCAAGGTGAAGAAGATGCAGACGATGAAGCTGAAACCATGCAATCTCTTTCTTTCACCAAATCTTTTCCTTCTTACCCAAATTTCTCCATGGTCAGATTTAACGACTCAGATGTGTCCTCTCTTTCGGATAGCGAGATCCTGCCCTTACCATGGCGCAAGCGAAACTCTCAAGGAAAGATTTTAATCAACTCTCCTCAGGTTATTGAAACATCTCATTGGACCAAGGTTGCTATGACCAAATCATGCAAGGCTTTCGGAGTCCACTCCACAGGCTTTGAGCATGAGATTTTTGATATGATTGTTAGAATGGAGCATAAAAGGCAAGCCCAAAAGCTATTGCAAGGGTGGAGAAAAATGGGGAGAAGAAATCCAAGAAGAAGGGGGAAAAAGAAGCCAAGAAGCTGGTATGTGTTACATATGAAAATGGTGAATGGTCGGTTAGGTGCAGGTATCACAAGGCTTTCTCAGAATGAAAGTGAAATTAATCAGTTGGAACATATGTGGGCTCAACGATACGAGCAAGAGAAGTAATATAAAGGCTCTCATTAAAAAATGGAAACCTGGTTTATTGTGTCTACAGGAAACAAAAACTGAAAGTTGCTCTGTAGCTGTAGTTAGAGATCTTTGGGGTTCAAGATAGGTAGGGTGGGCAGAATTAAAGGCTAGTGGTAGAAGTGGAGGAATTATCATCATATGGGACAAAAGACAATGGACTTGCATTGAATCACAACAAGGAAAATATTATATTACTACAATGTTGAAGGGGGTACAAGTTGACTTAGATTTTGCTTTATAGCGGTATATGACCCTCACTCAAATTGGGAGAAGATAGAATTCTAGGAAGAATTAGCCGCGTTAGAGGATTATGGAATGACAACTGGGTAATAGGTTGAGATTTTAATGTATGTCGCTTTGAGAATGAAAGACTCAATTGCATCAGGAGAACAAGGGCTATGAAGGTTTTCTCTGATTTCATTCAAGACATGAGTCTGGTGGACCTTCCTTTGCAAGGTGCTTTTTACACATGGGCTAGAGGTGAAAACTCATTGCAGGATTTTAGAATTGATAGGTTCCTAATCTCTACCGAGTGGAATGTTTCATTCGGCTCGGTTCTCAGAGAGCTCTCCCCAAAATAGTATCAGACCATAGACCTTTAGTTGTGGAATGTAGTGATTGGACTGCTGAGTCCTCTTACTTCAAATTTGAAAACATGTGGCTTCAACATGAGGGTTTGGTGACTTGACCAAGCAATGGTGGTAGGAATATGTGTTGAATGGCTCTCCAGATTTTATTCTATCCCAAAAGCTGAAGCTGTTGAAGAAGCATTTGGTTACCTGGAACAAAGAGGTGTTTGGAAAGGTTAGCACAAGAACACATAAATATCTAACAAGATCATGCAGTTGAAGATGGAGCTGCAACAGTTAGCAAAAGCTGAAGAGATATCATGGAGACAAAAGTCTAAATGCTTATGGTTGAAGGAGGGAGACATGAATACTAAATACTTTCAAAGAATTGCCAATTCTAATAGGAGATACAATTGTATTAACAAGGTTACAAGTAGGAGATGATATAATTGAAGACAAGGAACAAATCAAAAGTGAGATTCTGGACTTCTACAAGGAGCTTTACTTTGAGAATGAAAGCTGAAGGCTTAATGCTACCTTTGAAGGAACAAAAGGAAGCCCTGGAAGCTGCTTTTGAAGAGGAGGAAGTAGTATATGCAATCAATTGTTGTGCACCTGATAAAATCCCTTGACCTGATGGAACTATGGCTTTTTATCAAAAATGCTGGGATACTATAAGGCAGGATGTCATGGGGTCTCTTAATCACTTTCACAATCATTGCCACATGGTCAAGTCCTTTAATGCCTCATTCATGTCACTTATACCTAAAAGGAAAAGAGCAATCCAACTCAAAGAGTTTAGACCCATTAGCCTCATAGGAAGTGTCTACAAGGTTGTGGCCAAAGTTCTGTCAGAATGACTTCGAAGGGTGATGGGGAACCTGATATCAGGATATCAAAATGCCTTTTTAAAGGGGATATAGATCTCAGATGCTGCACTTATTGCAAATGAAGCCTTAGAATGGAGATAAAGAACTGAAGTACTTGGACTGCTTTTCAACCTTGATATTGAGAAAGCCTTCGACAAAATCAACTGGCAATATCTCATTTCAATCCTAAGACAGATGGGAGTAGGGGACATATGGATCAAATGGGTTAAGTTCTCATTCTCTACTGTCAAGTACTCTATCCTAGTGAATAGAAGCCCCGTTGATTTTTTCTCTCCTAAAAGAGGAATAAGGCAAGGGATTTTTTCTCTCCTAAGAGAGGAATAAGGCAAGGGGACCCTTTATCCCCTTTTCTCTTTATCCTAGCAATTGAGGGTCTGAGCAAAATGTTGGAGAAGGCCAAACAACTACAATGGTTGGAGGGATTTGGTATTGGCAATAGACTAGAGAGTTCAGTCTCTTTGTCCCATCTATTATATGCCGATGATACTCTCATTTTCTGTGGTGCAGATGAGTCCCAAGTTCAATATCTCAACATCACCTTGATGATTTTCGAAGCTATGTCTGGGCTACACATTAACATGTCAAAAAGTGTCATATACCCTGTTAATTGTGTACGTAACCTGGAGGTATTGGATGATATCATATGTTTCAATACAAGTTCATTTCCAACCACTTACCTAGGCTTTCCATTGGGGGCTGGACATAGATCAACTGAGGTATGGAATGGGGTTATTGAAAAATTTGAAAAAAGATTGTCTTCTTGGCAGCAACACTATCTCTCCTCTGATGGCAGACTAACTCTTATCAGTAGTGTACTGGATAGCTTACTAACCTACATTATGTCTCTATTTCCTGTACCAGTTAAAGTTTGAAAGCAGCTTGATAAACTCATGTGCTCATTCCTATGGGAGGGTAATTCCAAATATCACAAATTCCATCTTGTGAAATGGGATAAGGTAACACTTCCCAAATCACTTGGGGTCTGGGAGTTAAGGATTTGTCACTACACAACAAGATCATGATGATGAAATGGCTTTGGAGGTATAATGGAAGAAGGAATGAGTCTATGGAAGGAATAGTACAAGCTAAGTATGGCAGTGATAGTCACTGGTGCTCCAATATGGTTGATATACCTTATGGTTGTGGTCTATGGAAGGGTATCAGGAAGCTGTGGAACACCTTCTCTCTTAATACAACTCTACAGGTGCGCAGTGGGGAGACATTCTATTTTAGAAGGATCTTTGGACTGGTCAAAGCACTTTGAGAGATGCTTACCCAACTCTATTCTCAGTTGCATCTAACTCAAACTCTACAGTAGCTCAAAACTGGGAGGAGAACACTTGGAGCCCAAAATTAAGGAGAAACCTTAATGACTGGGAGATAGAGGATCTGCTAGCTCTACTCGATAGCCTTCAGAACATCTCCATCAACAACCAAACCAGAGATAGACTTAAATGGGGCAACAGTAGGATTCAGTCAAAGCATGTTGCTACAACATGAGCACTAGCAAAGCATTGATTGATCAATGTCCATAGAAAGTTATTTGGAAGACTAAAATTCCCCCTAAGTTTAGTGGTTTGTGTTGGATAACACTACAGGGTGCTTGCCTAACTCAGGATAACCTTCTTAGAAGGGGTTTTCAACTTGCCAACAAATGCCATATGTGTCTTAGCAATCGTGAAACAATCAATCACCTTTTCCTCCACTGTACAGTTGCAACAAACATCTGGCCTATGTTTATTTCACTTTTTGGTCTACATTGGACTATGCCACGCAATGTCAGGGATGCCTTTGTGAGCTGGAGCTCCTGAAAAGTTGAGAAGTCCATCAAGAGAATCTGGTCTATGGTTCTTGCTATTATTTTGTGGTGCATATAGATAGAAAGGAATCAAAGATGCTTTGATGGCATTTCAACTGTCAGACACAAGCTCAAGGCTAGATGTTTAGTTTTACTTTTTTGTTGGGTGAATCACACCCCTGTGTATAACCCTGGTCTTTTCTTGGATTTTATCAGCTTTATAGTATTGTAATAGGTTTTTGTTCTTCCTAGGAGCTGATATGTCCTCTTTTTTGTAATCATGCATCTTCTGGATGCCTTTTAATTAATACACAACTTAATTCATAAAAAAAAATGATAAATGGCGATGATTATTTAGTTGTATTACATTAATAATAAAATTATGATTACGACTATGATATTGCGTAAAAGAAATAAAAGTTATTTTTATTATAATGGAACCTTGGGTATTAGATCTTTTAGAGTTCGTAGAATAATATGAGATAGTCCTATTTTAAAATATATCCATCAGTCGGGATGGGCTGGCTAGGACCAACCATTTATAATGCCACGTTTTTTAAATTAACTGAAGATTTGCACGAATACGATTAGTTGAAGTTGCTATTTAACTTTTGTCCCTATTTAAGCAGGTTTTGCAAAAATAAATGGCGGAGCATAACTTGGTCAAAGTTATGCTGAGGTGGGGCATAACTTATTCAAAAATTGTTCTGTGCAGGATAACTTTGAACTAGCGTAGAAGTTATGCTCCACCAACATGATCTTATATCTGTAAAAGTTTTGAAAAACGGAAAATACCAACCCTTAAAAGCACAAGTCCAAGTCCTAAGTTGTTTCACCACTAGCTAATTGGCAAGAATTTATGTTCTGATAGTGTAAGGAATTACTATTATCATGTTAAATGGAGTATTGGCCAAGGGGAATTTCTATATTTCAATCTTCCACATCATACAACACATATGAGGCATAGAGTGAAGAAGAACAAAACTTTTCAAGTTTTTAGTTTTTGTATCGTCATAGTTCCTAAGCACCTTTAATTACTACACAAGTTTGGCTGAGTTGCCCCCTCTCTTGTTTTATAATATTTTTTTGGGTATAATATAATATTGAAGGAAGGCGCCACCTCACAACGTAAAGTTTATAAAATAATAAAGTATATTTATCTACAATACTAATAACTTTACATATCAAACATATTGGTTAACTTTGAAAATAGAAGAATAACCTGTTATATCAGTTCTATTTTATTGATAATTTTTTACAAATTAGTGTATATAATTTCAACTCAAAGAATACCTATACAAGGTATCTTTATATGCTTTCATTTTTTTCTCTTTTTTGTTGCTGCCTTTTCCAGCCGTGAATCTCCATTCTATTGCGAATTTCATTTAAAACATCGATTTTAAAATAAGTTACAAAATAATTCTTTTATAGAAAATCTTCTAAAATAGAATAACCAATAGATAAAGAGAAAAATAGATAAATTTATTGAGTTTTTAGAGTTTCGCACCCTTGACATATATGCACATCTTTGACTTGCATGCCGTCCTCCTATTTTTTATGATTGTCTGTGTTAACAAGATATGAGGCTAACTGTAGTTAGCTGGCTTAGTTAGTGTTAACTGTAGTTAGTTAACTAAGAGTAGTTAGTTAGTTAATGACAGATGTATTCAACTAACTTAAGTTACAACACTGTATATAACTAACAAGCAGTTAGTTATCATACACTCTGTATTCATTTTATGAGAAAAAAACGATTTCTTCTCCAGTGATGATTCTTCGTATCTTCTTCTTCTCTCTTCTCCATTGAAGCTTAATCACTAGAAGTTATCATGGTATCAGAGCTAGCAGATTGATCCGAGCTTACTTCGAGCTTGCTTCCAGCCTTTTCTATTGACTAATTGCTTTTGAGTCGCCATTATTGGTAAAACTCATCCTTGAGCAGCTAGGATTTTTTTTTATTACAATTCAGAATTGTCTCTAAGTTTTCAAGTTCATTTCAATGGCAATTGAAACTACAGACAACGCTACTGATGCTACACACGCAAGAGGAGGCATCGGGATGATTCCAGTTGTAGATCAACATCATCATCTATTTATTCAACCTTGCGATACTCCAGGTAGCTCGTTAATTTCGATTAAACTTACAGGACCTGAGAACTATGCTTTATGGAGTAGTTTTATGTGAATTAGACTATNAGGTAGCTCGCTAATTTCGATTAAACTCACAGGACCTGAGAACTATGCTTTATGGAGTAGTTCTATGCGAGTTAGCCTACTAGGAAAGAGCAAATTAGGTTTTGTTGATGGTAGGTACTCAAAGGATAAATTTGATCCATCCTTGCATGAACTGTGGGAGAAGTGTAATTCTATAGTCCTTTCGTGGATAATGAATTTAGTTAGCAATGAATTACTAAGTGGTATGGTGTATTCTACAAGTACTCAGAAGGTCCATTCCGATCTTAGGGAAACTTTTGATAAAGTTAATGGATCGCGAATCCTATATCTTCATAGACAAATAGCCACTTTAACCCAGGGTATTTCTTCAGTTTCAGTGTATTTCTCAAAACTAAGGGAACTGTGGGCAGAGTTTGATGCACTAATGCCCTGCCCTAGTTGTGGTTGTGAAGAATCTAAGAAATATGTTGAACATTTTGAATCTCAAAGACTGTTACAGTTTCTAATGGATCTAAATGAATCATATGCTCAGTCTAGCAATCAGATTATGATGATGTCCTCAACTCCTTCAATTAATAAGGTCTATGCTATGATAGTGTCTGAGGAAAGTAGGAGATCACTGACTCCTCCTACACATATTCCTGAGATAAATGAAGGAATAGCCTTGTTTAGTAACAATGGAGGCTACAGAGGTACTAGTTCACATGGCTCTGGTAATGGTGTCATGTATAACAACAAAGGAGGATCATCTAGTTCAGGAACAGGTTATAGAAACAAGAAGAATATCCTTTACTGTGACTATTGTCACTTCAAAGGGCATACCAGAGATACTTGCTACAAATTGGTGGGATATCCAGCAGATTTCAAATCTAAGAAGAAGATTCCCTCTGTCAATTATGCTAAGGACAATCATTCTAATAGTGATGTCAACTCTGCTTCTATGGGTGAAATTACTGGTTTAATGGCTAACATGGCTAGAAATGCAGCACCTAGACAAGTTCACAATCAGAATGTTCAAGCACGGATTCCACAGTTTACTCAGGAGCAGTACACTCAAATTCTGCAGATGCTTGGCAAAGGCAGTGAGATTGGTAGTTCATCTGAGAATGCAGGTATAACAAAATGCAGCCATGACTACCAGTGAAGACCTAATTAAGTGGATAGTGGATTCCGGAGCATCAAATCACATGGTTAATGACAAACAAATCTTAATTGAGAATAGTGAGTGTGATAAGTCTAAAGAGTGCAAAGTTCATTTACCTACTAAAGAGACAGTCACTGTTAATCACATAGGCTCTACTTATCTTTTTCCTGGTCAAAAGATAACTAATGTGCTACACATACCTGGATTCAAATATAATCTCCTATCTGTATCAAAGCTAACAAAAGAACTAAAGTGTGTAGCCATGTTCTTTCCTGATTTCTCCATTTTTCAGGATCTCTTCAGTGGCAAAGTGAAGGGGATTGGTAGAGAATACAGTGGTCTCTATGTGCTCAACCACAGTAGCAAACTTCAGGTGAATTCTGCTGTAATACCTAACAAACTTCAGGTGGAATCTACTGAAGTACTGCAGGTGGATCGCAAACTTCAGGTGGATTCTGCTGAAGTACCTGTGTCTCAGGGTAAAGGTAAACTTCATGTGGAATCTGCTGAAGTACTTCAGGTGGATCGCAAACTTCAGGTGGATTCTGCTGAAGTACCTGTGTTTCAGGGTAAAAGTAAACTTCAGGTAGATTCTGCTGAAGTACCTGTGTCTCAGGGTAAAGGTAAACTTCAGGTGGAATTTGCTGAAGTATTTCAGGTGGATCGCAAACTTCAGATGGATTCTGCTGAAGTACCTGTGTCTCAGGGTAAAGGTGTCTTAAATTCTGTTGCTGCAAATACAATAACTGGCAGTAGACTGAGTGTAGATCTTTGGCACAAAAGACTAGGGCATGTGCCACTTACTACTTTGAGGAAGATGAAAGTTTTTCAATCTGTAAAGCATGATTCATCTAAAAGTCACTGTACTGTATGTCCACTAGCTAAACAATCAAGACTGCCATTTCTTTCAAGTAATACTGTCTCTACTACTTGCTTTCACACTATTCATGGTGATGTATGGGGACCTTACAGAGTTCCTAATCATGATGGTAGAAGGTATTTTCTAACCTTAGTTAATGATCATTCCAGACATACTTGGATCTTTTTACTTCCTTCGAAGGGTGAAGTAGTTGTAGTGATGAGAAACTTTTTACTCATGGTCCAGAATATTTTTTCTGGTTCTGTGAAAGTGTTTAGGTCTGACAATGGTTGTGAATTCTTTAATTCACAAATGACACTATTACTGCAGTCTTTTGGAATCATTCATCAAAGTTCTTGTGTCTACACTCCTCAGTAAAATGGAGTTGCTGAAAGGAGACACAAATATATCTTGGACACTGCAAGAGCCTTGAGGTTCCAAGCCTCAGTTCCTCTAAGGTTCTGGGGAGAATGTGTTCTGGCTGCTGTTTATGTGATCAACAGACTACCTACACCTACTCTTCAAGGCAAGTGTCCCTATGAAGTGTTGCATGGTCAATTTCCCCCATTACATCATTTGCGCGTGTTTGGTTGTTTGGGATATGTTACTAATCTCAAAGGGGGGGGGGGAAATTCTCACCAAGAGCTGTCCCAACCATATTTCTTGGTTACTCTTTGACCCAGAAGGGGTAGAAGATGTATGTTATTCACTCAAAGAGTTTTCAAGTCACGAGAGAGGTAGTGTTCAAAGAAGATGTCTTTCCTTTCAACCATCATCCCACTACTATCTCATCTCTGTTCCCAGTCCTCGACCTCAGCACTATACCTGCTTCTACCTCTTCTTCTATATCATCCACCTCAATTAGTGTTGAATCCACCAAGCCAGTTTTAGACAGTGGCATATCCGACATAGTTGATCAACCCTCACTGCTCCTCTCATCAGGCTCAGTAGAATCTGTCGAGACAGTTGATGATTCTAACAGTTCTATGCCTTCTAGTGTCCCTGATCCCTGTAGAAAATCCACCAGAACTAGTAGACCTCCTGTCTGGCTTAAAGACTATGTCATTCAGCAGCAAGGTAATGCTACCTTCTGTTATCCTATGTCAAACTACTTATCCTATGATCATGTATCCCAGTCCTTTGGTGCTGCACTTACAGCTTTTTCATCTATTGAAGAGCCATGTATCCCAGTCCTTTGGTGCTGCACTTACAACTTTTTCATCTATTGAAGAGCCTCATTCTTATGTTGGGGCAGTAAAACATCCACACTGGATGGATGCTATGCAATCAGAGATTGCAGCTTAGATGATAATCACACATGGAGCATTGTTGATCTTCCTTTTGGGAAAGTGCCTATAGGTTGTCGATGGGTGTATAAGGTGAAGTACCCTGCTTCAGGAGATGTGGAAAGATATAAGGCTAGGCTAGTGGCTAAAGGGTACAGTCAACATGAGGGACTTGACTACACAGAAACTTTCTCTCCTGTGGCCAAGATGGTCACAGTGAGATCTGTCATTGCCCTTGCAGCAGCCAAGCACTGGCCCATGTTTCAAATGGATGTCCATAATGCCTTTCTACAAGGCGATCTTCTAGAAGAAGTCTACATGGAGATTCCTCAGGGGTTTGCAAGCCAGGGAGGGAGTTCTAAGGTTTGCAAACTTCACAAGTCTTTGTATGGCCTGAAGCAAGCTCCTAGGCAATGGAACAAGAAACTAACTGATGCACTAATGGGTATTGGCTTCACTCAAAGCCACTATGACTACTCTCTCTTCACCAAAAGGGAGCAGGCTGCACTGACAGTAGTCTTGGTATATGTAGATGCTCTACTGGTGACATNGGGAGAGCTGAAATTCTTTCTTGGAATAGAGTTTGCTAGGTCTAAAAAAGGCATAGTAATGAGCCAAAGGAAGTATGCTTTGGAACTTATATCTGAAATGGGACTTGGAGGATCCAAACCAGCTGGTACTCCACTAGAGTCCAATGTGAAACTAACCTCTGTGGAGTATGATTCTCTTATCAAAGGTGACTCAATATCAGATACAACAAGAGAGAAAAGTCTACTAGAAGATCCATGTCAATATTAAAGACTCATAGGAAGGTTGCTGTATCTTACTATGACTAGAATTGATATTTCCTATGCTGTGCAAGTGCTCAGCCAATTTATGCACAAGCCAAAATAGTCACACCTTGAAGCTGCTCACAGAGTTGTAAGATACATCAAGGCAACACCTGGTCTAGGTCTGCTAATGCCCTCAGAGAGCTCATGCACACTTACAGCTTATTGTGACTCAGACTGGGGAGGTTGCTTACAAACTAGAAGGTCTGTTACAGAATATCTAGTAAAATTTGGAGATGCTACTATATCCTGGAAGTCGAAGAAACATGATACAGTAGCTAGAAGTTCAGCAGGCAGAATTCAGAAGCATGGCTTCCACAGTTGCTGAACTAACTTGGCTGACAGGCTTATACAAAGAGCTGGGAGTTGACATAAACTGGCCTATTTCGTTATACTGTGTCAGTAAAGCTGCCATCCAGATTGCAGCTGATCCTATCTTCCATGAGCGAACAAAGCATATAGATATTGACT
The DNA here is from genome assembly GCA_005239505.1 of Nicotiana paniculata. Lineage (NCBI taxonomy): Eukaryota > Viridiplantae > Streptophyta > Magnoliopsida > Solanales > Solanaceae > Nicotiana > Nicotiana paniculata. The sequence goes on along the minus strand of ML312842.1, from coordinate 7,412 downwards.
GTCACTTTGTGAGAGAAAAAATTGTTCAGGGAATGATCAAGAATTTTCATGTTTCTACTAAGGAGAAACTTGCAGATTTATTAACTAAGAGTCTTGGAAAGTTGCAACATGAATATCTACTGTCCAAGCTAGGATTGAAATACATATTTCAACCATCAGCTTGAGGGAGGGTGTTAACAAGATATGAGGCTGACTGTAGTTAGCTGGCTTAGTTAGTGTTAACTGTAGTTAGTTAACTAAGAGTAGTTAGTTAGTTAATGACAGCTGTATTCAACTAACTTAAGTTACATCACTGTATATAACTAACAAGCAGTTAGTTATCATACACTCTGTATTCATTCTATGAGAAAAAACAGTTTCTTCTCCAGTGATGCTTCTTCGTATCTTCTTCTTCTCTCTTCTACATTGAAGCTTAATCACTAGAAGTTATCAGTCCCTTAATTTGTTTGCAAAACTATAGAAAACGTTCATTTTGTAAGGAGTAAAATAGAATATCAAACAAAATTAGAAGAATATGCCGAAGATGGTGCAAATCAAAAAATGCTAATCTCCACCCCATCTTTATGAATTCTGGTGACTTGCCCCGAATCGCTTATATTTTTTTTGGGACCATAAGAAACGACTTAATGAACAATAATTATTACTTTTCTATGACTGTTCCTCATTTTTTGACGTTTTAGGGCCAAAAAATAGGAATTCAACATGATTTTTCATTTTGCATTTGCTAATTCCACGCCATTAGTATGAATTCGGGCAACCGACCCCGAATCACCTAAAATTTTGTGGACCCTTTAGAAGCATCCTAAAGAACAATAGTCACTGTTTCTCCAAGATCGTTTATAATTCTTTTGGCGAATTAAGGCCATAAAACAAGAATTCAGTACGACTTTCGATTTTTCGTGTGGTAATATCTACACCATCTTCATGAATTCAGGCGATCGGCCCTGGGATGCAGAATGAAAAGAATCCAAGTGTATTATGCCCTCGCTCCGCGCACTAAGATCTCAATATTTTATTATTTGAATTTTTTTATAATAAAATATCAATCTTTACTAATCGACATAAAACCATTTACAATTCTTAAACACCAAACTAAAACAAATAGGAAACCTTGTACAACATGATAATCCACATAAGTAATGCTACACAACGAGACCAATCCATAATTTACAACCAGAAGGTACAAATAAACCAACTTGAGAAAATAGTAGGAGATGATGAAACTATGGAAAGATCTAATATGATGAACAGGAAGAAACAATGACTAACAAGTAGAAATTAGGCATGGGAACACATTTAGAGCATATAACAATTAAGACAGGAAAAGAAATAATTTAATAAGAGCGGGGAAACAGGGAAAACAGATAATTTGGCGGCGCATAAGCACTCGTCACCTTGCATGTACGCCGCTCACATGAAATTCACATAGCACATAGCCCGAAGGTTCCTAATTCCTTCAAGTCAAGGTTAGACACAACACTTATTTCGTTCCAAAGACCACTCAATACTCAACCATAACTTTGCCTCCCAAACAAGCCTCAAAACCAATAGAATCTAGCAAATTACCAACCAAACGATTCAAATTAAGCCTTAGGAACTACCCACAATTGCAAAGAATTCAATTTAGGCCTTTTTGAAAAAGTCAACAAAAGTCAACCCCCAGACTCGCTTGGTCCAATCCCGAAATTCGGACCAAAACCCGATTATCCATTCACCCCCGAGCCCGGTTATGTAATTTATTTTGGAATCCGACCTCAATTTGAGGTATAAATCCCCAATTTACCAAATCCCTAATTTCTACCCAGAAACCCCCAATTCCACCATGAAAACACTAGATTTTAGGTTAAAAACTTGTAAAATGTAATGAAAGATTGAAAGGAAATAGGTTAGAATCACTTACCAATGATTTGGGGGAATAAAGAGTCTTGGAAAAATTGCCACTAGGGTTCTAGGTTTCGAAAATTTGAAGAATGAATCAAAAATCCCGTCTAAGTCAAGTTTTGATCAGCTGCAGATGTTGTAGTTGCGAATTAAGGTTTGAAAATGCTAACCCCACAAATGCGAAGAAGCCATCGCAATTGCGAAGCCATCGCATCTCTACATTTATCAGATTTGCGATGAGAAGTTCGTAAATGCGAACACTGTCGTTTCCGCAATTGCGACCAATTGATTGCATTTGCGATCATTGCCCCCGCCTGACCCTCTTCGCAAATGCGAAGCTATGTTCAGAAATTTAAAAAACATGTGGCCCAGCTACTCTTCGCAAATGCGATGAGTGGCACGCAAATGCGAACCCATCAGAGGTCGCAAATGCGAAGCCTGATCTCGCAAATGCGAGATCAGAGGCCTGTACCAGAACTAAAACACTAACAACATTTTCTAAGTCTAATTTCACTCCGTAGCCTATCCTTTGACATACAAGTCATAAATGTACTATTGGACCTATACTAGCTCCGGAAGCAAAATATGGACCCGATAACCAATAGTCAAACATCGGTCAAATATTTCAAGTTCATTAAGCGTTAGACTTTCAAATTTCTGTAAAATGCGATAACTCGGGCTGGCAACTTTTGAATTCAATTCCGGGCATATGCTCAAGTCCCAAATAATGATACGGACCCACCGGGACTGTCAAAATATGTATCCATGTCCGTTTGTTCAAAACATTGACCGAAGTCAACTCAAGTGGATTTTAAGGCAAAATTTCATATTTTTCTCAGTTTTTAACATAAAAGCTTTTTGCAAAGATGTCTGGACTGCGCATGCAAATCGAGGAACGCTAAAATAAAATGTTTTAAGTTTCAGATCACAGACTTAGATTTCAAAACATAAGATGACCTATCGGGTCATCACATTCTCCACCTCTAAAACAACCGTTCGTCATCGAGAAGACTTAGAAAAGTACCTAAACTAGTGAAAAGGTGGGGGATATCTCCTTCGCATGTCCGACTCGGACTCCCAAGTAGCTACCTCGACGGGCTGACCTCTCCAATACACTCAGGCTGAAGGATAACTCTTTGACCTCAACTGACGAACCTGCTGGGCTAGAATAACTACCGGCTTCTCCTCGTAAGTCAAATCCTTGTCCAACTGGTCAGAGATGAAATCTAACACGTGGGACGGATAGTCGTGATACTTTCAGAGCATGGACACATGGAACACCGGATGAAGTGCTGATAACCCCGGTGGAAACGCAAGCCTGTACCACACCTCTCCCACTCTCTCCAGAATCTCAAAGGTGATACCCGGAGCAACACTTTCTCCTCCACTATGAATGCAACATCACTAACTCTACGGTCGGCATAACTCTTCTGCTTAGACTGAGCTGTGCGAAGTCGATCTTGAATAATCTTGACCTTATCCAAGGCATCCTGTACTAGGTCTGTACCCAACAACCGAGCCTCTCCCGGCTCGAACCACCCAACCGGCACCGCCTACCATATAATGCCTCATAGGGAGCTATCTGGATGCTCGACTGGTAGCTGTTGTTGTTGGCAAACTCTGCAAGGGGCAAAAACTGATCCCACGATACTCCGAAGTCTATAACATATACGCAGATCATATCCTCCAATATCTGAATAGTGCGATTGTACTGTCCGTCCGTCTGAGGATGAAATGTTGTGCTCAACTCAACCCAAGTGCCCAACTCATGTTGTACTACTCTCCAGAAGATCGAGGTGAATTGCGTACCCCGATCAGAAATGATAGACAGGGGCACACCGTGAAGACGGACGATCTCGCAGATGTAGATCTCAGCTAACCGCTCTGAAGAATAAGTAACTGCCACCAGAATGAAATGAGCTGACTTAGTCATCCTGTCCACAATGACCCAAACTGCATCGAACTTCCTCTGAGTCCGTGGGAGTCCAACAACGAAATCCATAGTGATATGCTCCCACTTCCACTTAGGAATCTCTATCTTCTGAAGCAAACCACCAGGTCTCTAATGCTCATACTTTACTTGTTGACAATTTAGAAACCGAGCTACATAAGCAACTATATCCTTCTTCAACCTCCTCCATCAATAATGCTGCCGCAAGTCCTGATACATCTTGGCGACGCCTAAATAAATAGAATATTGGGAACTGTGGGCGTCCTCAAGAATCAACTCACGTAGTACATCCACGTTAGGCACACAAACACGACCCTACATCCTCAAGACTCCGTCATCTCCAACAGTAACCTGCTTGGCACCACCGTGCTGCACTGTGTCCCTAAGTACCAACAAATGAGGGTCGTCATACTGTCGATCTCTGATGCGCTCAAACAAAGAAGACCGAGAGACTGTACAAGCTAGAACACAGTTGGTCTCTGAAATATCAAACATCACAAACTGGTTGGCCAAATTCTGAACATCTGATGCAAGCGCACTCTCACCGACTGGAATGAACGCAAGACTGCCCATACTCGCTGCCTTTCTACTCAAGGCGTCGGCCACCACATTAGCCTTCCCGGGATGATACAAGATGGTGATATCATAGTCTTTCAATAGCTCCAACCATATCCTCTACCTCAAATTAAGATCCTTTTGCTTGAACAAATATTGAAGGCTCCATGATCCGTGAAGACCTCACACGCTACGTTGTAAAGATAGTGCCTCCATATCTTCTGCTCATGAACAATGGCTACCAACTCTAAGTCATGGACAAATTTATTTTTCTCATGAACCTTCAACTATCGCGACGCATATGCAATCACTCTTCCCTCCTGCATCAATACTGCACCGAACCTAACACGGTAGGCATCATAATATACCGTATAAGATCCTGAACCTGTGGGCAACACTAACACCGACGATGTAGTCAAAACAGTCTTGAGCTTCTGAAAGCTCGCCTCACACTCGTCTGACCATATAAACGGGGTACCCTTCTGGGTCAACCTGGTCAACGGGCTACTATAGATGAAAATCCCTCCACAAATCAACGGTAATAGCCCACCAAATCAAGAAACTCCTGATCTCCGTGGCTGAAGTGGATATAGGCCAGTTTTGAACTGCCTCAATCTTCTTAGGATCTACCTGAATTCCCTCTACTGATACGACGTGCCCCAAGAAAGCGACTGAATCCAACCAAAACTCGCACTTTGAAAACTTAGCATATAACTGGCTGACTCTTAGAGTCTGAAGTACAATCCTAAGATGTTGTTCATGCTCCTCTCAACTGCGGGAGTAGATCAAGATATCATAAATAAACACAACCACAAAGGAGTCCAAATAAGGCTTGAACACTCGGTTCATCAAATCTATAAATGTTGCTGGGGCATTTGTGTACCCAAAGGACATCACTAGAAACTCATAATGCTCGTACCGAGTTCGAAAAGCTATCTTAGGGAAATTAGATGCCCTAACCCTCAATGGTAGCCAGATCTCAAATCAATCTTCTAAAACACCTTGGCACCCTGAAGATGATCAAATAAGTCATCAATCCTCCGCAATAGATACTTGTTCTTGATGGTGACTTTGTTCAACTACCGATAATATATGCACATCCTCATTGATCCATCCTTCTTCTTCATGATTAACACAGGCGCAACCCCAGGGCGAGACACTAGGTCTAATGAAGCCCTTATCAAGCAAATCTTGCAACTGTTTCTTCAATTCTTTCAAATCTGGTGGGGCCATGCGGTATGGCAGAATAGAAATAGGCTGAGTGACCGAAGCCAAATCAATGTAGATATCAATATCCCTATCGGGTGGCATCCCTGGCAGGTCTACAGGAAACACCTCTGGAAACTCACAGACCACTGGTACTGAATCCATGGAAGGAACCTCTGCACTAGAATCGCGGACATAAGCCAAATAAGCTAGACATCCCTTCTCGACCATGCCGACCCTTTTTATAAAAGATAACCCAACTGGTAGAATGGCTAGGAGTCCCCCTGCACTTTAATCTAGGCAACCCTGCCAGTCCAACATAGCGTGATAAGGTGACAACCAATCCATACCCAAGATAACATCAAAATCAATCATATTGAGAAGTAGAAGATCTATACTAGTCTCAAGACTTCTAATGGTGACTACACATGAACGATAAACGCGGTCTACAACAATAGTATCCCCCACAGGTATGGACACATGCACAGGAGAACTCAAAGAATCATGAGGCACAACCGAGTATGAAGCAAAAAAAAAAATGACACATAGGAGTAGTTAGAACCTAGATCAAATAGAACTGAAACATCTCTACTGCAAACTGAAACAATACCTGTGATAACAGCGTCAGATGACTCAGCCTCAAGCCTGTCTGGAAAATCATAACATCTGGGCTGGGCCTCACCACCCTGAACTACGTCCTTGGGACGACCTCTAACTGGCTGGACTCCACCTCTAACAATCTGGCCTCTACCTCTGGCTGCCTGACCCCTGCCTCCGGCTGGCTGAGCAGGCGATGTAGCAACTGGTGCCGGGACCATGGCACGAGAACCTCGAAGCTGTGGAGTGATTCCCAATAATCTCGGACAGGACCTCCTAATATGACCATAATCACCACACTCGAAACATCCATCTTGGAACTGTGGCTGCGGAAACTGAGACTGACCCGAACGGGCCAGATAACCACGGTAATAACTCTGAATAGGAGGTGCACTGATAGGAGCTAGTGGTGCACTGTAGGCTGGTTGTCCAGAATGAGGCACATAAGGACCACGACTCTATGAAGCACTATGGGATGCCAGAAGCACTGAATGAAATGGCCTGGGAGGATGGCCTCTACCAAAAATACCCATTCCTCCAGATGAGGCACCACTGAACCCACCGGAATGACAAGGTCTCTTGTCATACCCTTGACCTCTTGTGCAAGAACCATCTTGACTCGCCTGGCGACATTGGCAGCCGCCTGAAAAGAAATCTCACTCCCACTCTCCTTAGCCTCTCTCTCTCTCTCTCGGTAGGAAGTAGAAACTCATAATGCTCGTACCGAGTTCGAAAAGCTATCTTAGGGAAATTAGATGCCCTAATCCTCAATGGTAGCCAGATCTCAAATCAATCTTCTAAAACACCTTGGCACCCTGAAGATGATCAAATAAGTCATCAATCCTCCGCAATAGATACTTGTTCTTGATGGTGACTTTGTTCAACTACCGATAATATATGCACATCCTCATTGATCCATCCTTCTTCTTCATGATTAACACAGGCGCAACCCTAGGGCGAGACACTAGGTCTAATGAAGCCCTTATCAAGCAAATCTTGCAACTGTTTCTTCAATTCTTTCAAATCTGGTGGGGCCATGCGGTATGGCAGAATAGAAATAGGCTGAGTGACCGAAGCCAAATCAATGTAGATATCAATATCCCTATCGGGTGGCATCCCTGGCAGGTCTACAGGAAACACCTCTGGAAACTCACAGACCACTGGTACTGAATCCATGGAAGGAACCTCTGCACTAGAATCGCGGACATAAGCCAAATAAGCT
>MDKI01103469.1:0-22177 GCA_005239505.1 Nicotiana paniculata | reverse complement strand
CACTTTAAGTGGAAAAACTCCCGTACCCCCTTTGGGGCGTATAAAAAAGGAGGTGTGACAAGGGGCACACACGTACACTAAGTCTAGTATTATACATATGAGGGGGAAGGAAATATAGAAAGAAAATCACAAGATAGAGAATCAAACTCTCGCCAATAAAGTAAAAATTTCAGATAGTCAACCAACTAAACTATTAAAATTTCCTAAAAAAAAACTCATTTCGATCAAAATTTTATCTCAAATAATAAATTTACCTTTGTAGCTTGGAGCTTGCAGCAAATGAGATCGGAGAGATTCAGTAGCTGATCTAGCATATTAGTTGCGGCTTCAAACAGACTCAATATTGTAATACAAAACATGAACAATATTTGAAAATTATTAAATTAACAAATATTATATTTTGAACTCATAGTTTCAATTCAAAGAGTTGACAAATTAAGTACTAAGAATTTTAAAATCAAACCCACTATAAATCTTGAACACATCTCAGACTTTTTCTTTCACATGAATTGGCGATGAATGAATACATGCACCTAAGAAGAAAGTATAGTTCGGATTTACATGAGCAAATCCTGTCCTAATTTAATCGCAAACTAAAATTCTGAAAATCTTAAATTTGTGTACAGATTATTATTAGCTGCAAAAACTGCCTATATTCTATATTTGGCCTTCACTTTTGAAGAAAAAAAGGCAATCAAAATTTTGTAACCAAAAGAAAGTAATATTGTAAGGCAAGAGCAAACAATTGGCAAGCTAGTGCTTGTTCAGTTCTTCTCAACTTGTAACAACCCTCTAATTTTTTATTTCTAACCCATGCCTTAATTTAACTTTGTAGATTGATAAAAAGTATTGTTTGCCCTTAAAATCGAATAACAATTAAACTTATAATGTGGTTTTAAAGATACGTAATTCACCTAATACTAATTGATAAATATGAAGCTTAGTAATAGAAAATGAATGAAATAAAGCAAACCAGTGTTGAAATGCGATTCAGCCCTCGAGCTAGAGTGCCCTCAAACTGATTGATACAAAAATAATGAAGCAGGAAATAAACTGATGAACAAGAGAGTATAAGTGAGAAAGAGAGAATTATATTGCTTTTATGTATGTGAATAATTATGTGTGTATATCTCCCTTACAAATGGGAAGAATTCCCCTTTATATAGTAGAAGAATTCTACTTATGGTACAATTCTAATTATAGAAGGAAATCACATGATTAGCTAAACAAATGCTCTTGATTCGATCTGTTCCGAGATTTCTGACATGACTGTCGACCAGTCACGGATATCTCGCCTTATGTTATTCTGTTATCTTCGGCCTTGCTCGATGTCTACCTTGTTTGGCCTCGATTCTTACTGGTCTCAATCTCGACAGGTACCTCGGATTCCGAACTCGGTACCTTGTCCTCGTGCTTCAGTCTGATCCATTAAGAGGCCAATCTTCGATACATCTCCCTGATCTCGATCAATCAGTAAAATTGGGTGGGCCCGATTTTAACCGTATACACATATTTCCTCATTTTTTGGAATGTAATGACAAGAAACAAATTGAGCCTTTGATCTTTACCTCAACCTGTCATGACGTCACTCCCGTGATGTAAGCGACAGAAGTGACCGAAACTTCCCGTCGGTGCGGTTCCCCAAGCATTTAATGCGCGCCAGTTGCACTAGTGGTTTCGAATCGTCTTCATGAAACCCATAAATAGGCCTTTTTCTCATTGATTCAAACTTTACTTTCAATCTCTTCTAATCTCCAAAGCTTTTTACATCTTTTAAGTTCTTCCGTTCTGCAAAATGTCCAGGCTTCGTTGCTAACCCCTTCTCAAAATACCAAATCTTATCATCTTCATCTATCTTTAACTTCAAAACCAAATGGAAAAAATGTCAGCTCTGATTTCAAGCCGGTATCGAAATACATATGCTTGATACCTAAGAGCTTCCTCAACAAAGCAAATGAGGACTGCAACTGGCAGAGCAAAGAGGTTGTGATTCCGGCCCCAGATGAGGCTATTACCACCCACGTGGAAGGGTACTTGAGTGATTACACTTACCCTTTCAAGTTGGGTCCTCTTAACCCAATCATCATAGACTTCTGCAAAAAGTACCAAGTGACCTTCGGTCAGATTCACCCCTCCTTCAGGAGAATCGTCATATTGCTCCGATTTTTCTCGAGCAAATTCGACAGGCTCCCCTTCACCCTCGACCACCTCATCGGGTTATACATCCCTCGGCTTTACCGAGGTGGGTTAATAAAGCTCCAATGTCGAGCCACCAAGGTTTTCATATCCAATATAGACAAGGATCGAGGATGGATGTGTCGATTCATCAGGGTGGGTGAAGACCTCGGACCTAATTCCGGCTGAGAAGATACCATTTCCTGAGAAGTGAAATATGAAATGTAAGTACGATTCCCTTCTATTTGTTACTTGGCTTCTTTGCTTTCTCTTACTGATGCTCTTTTTCGATGTAGCCACTGCCTGGATGCTCGGTGCCATCCGTGACCTTAAGAGTTGGGTCAGGGAACTAGTCTCGACATCGACGTATGCTGAATGCACATGGCGCGACTTATCAAAGGGCAGATGGGAAGACAAAAATCATTATAATCCCCCTTTCATGTGTTTGATGATTTTTTTTAAACGTTTCTCTCACACTTACTCAATTTCCTTTTATATAGGCCTTGGCAAAGATGCAGTCATGAGGCCCCCATCTGGTGAGGAGGAGACTTGGATCCCGGTCCCTAAGTCGGCGAAGGACAAAAAGAGAAGAAGGACCTCAACCTTTGAGGATCTAGAGCCCAAGAAGAGAGGGGATCGTAACCCCAAAAAGAACATTATCCTCCTGACCGAAGACTTAGTTCGACGCCTAAGGGAGGAAGACGAAGAAGAAAAGAGGAAGAAGATAATTTTGGGAAGGTGGCTCGAGTGAGGATGAACACCGAGGCCCCAAAGGCCGTTGAGTTGGTGAAGTTTTCAAGACTCCCCCTCGAGATGAGGGGGCCTTGGAAAAAGACTTGGGCGAAGTTCCTGAGTCGTCGAAGATTGAATATGCCTATCACCGTAGTGAGCAACCAACGGGTACGACTGTAGGGGCTGGTCTCGAGGCCCCTCGAGATGGAGAGAACGCCCCAAGTGACCCACTTGGGGAAATAGAAATTGGAGGCTCCCCATCGCACCCTCTGTTATCTGAGGGGATGATTCGGGAGGCTTGGGCCTTGAAGACCCCCTCCAAAGAAGGAGCCCACAGAAGGGAGGACCTCTTCCGTGATTACTTTACTGGGGTTGAAGATGCTACCAACCTGAGTAACTGAGAGGTTTCGAGGAAGGACTCAAGCGAAGCATTGAGCCTCTTTAACGAATCACAACAAGCTATGAATCGGGTAAGCCTTAACTCCCCTCGTCGATATTACACTTGTGTTTATTTTTCCCTTCCTGTCTAACTTATTTTCTTCTTTCTCTGTAGGCCTTAGTGCTTCATCAGGAGGCACCTTCAAAATCCCGAGCACAACTGAGCCGGTGCGAGGCCGATCTTCAAGGGCTTACCGAGGGGAAAAATGCCCTCAAACTCCTCAATGGGCAAAAAGAGGAGGAAATCAAGGACCTCCGAACTGAGCTAGCCGTTGCTCAGAAAGAAAAAACGACCTAACCGAACAGGTAATAAAAATATTAGAGGCTCATGGCATCGGTTCGGGGGTGATGGATAATTATTCAATCTCACAGGTCCAGCAGAAGCTCGAGAGGATCAAGCACTTTCGAGGAGAGGTTGATTCCATGAAGGCGGAGACCCTGATATGGAAGCAAAAAATGGACCGTCTCGCTTTAGAGAAGGAAACTGCCCGAGCCCGGTTATCATCGGCTGAAAATCAGCTTCAAAGCATGAAAGAGAAAAGCTTGGAACAGTCCACGAAAATAGAGAAGCTCAAGGCTCGGTTGGCCGCCAAAATTGCAAAGGCCAAATCTGAGGCAGAGAAGGCTAAGGCCCGATGCGGGGGCGATCGTGGTTGTCTACCGGTCTAATGCTGAAGTTGCTCAAGCCCAAGAAAGATAGACTGATGAGGCCGCTCAAACTCTAGCACATTGGGTTGCCTAACTTGCCAAGTGCCAATCTCGGAGGGAAACCCTCAAGGAGATCTATGCCGGAGGTTTCGATCTCACTGACGAGATAGAAAAGGCCAAAGGGCTCGAAGCCGATACTAGGGAAGTGGCCTTCTCCGATGATGATGATGATGATGCCGGGAGCGAGAGCGGGTCCGAGAGCGAGGGGGACCCCGATGGAGAAGAAGCTGCCCCCGAAGATAGTTAGGGACTTTAGGATTTGTTCCCTTTGGATTTTCTATAGAACCTTGACCGGGCCATGTCGCCTTTGTAAATGATTTTGGTATATAAGAAAATTTTCTTTATTTTTATCTTATCTCGTGATACTTTCCCTTGTTTACATAACTTCACTTTATTCATACCTTACGAAACATTATTCGTTGGTTCGAAGTTGGGTATTTTGATCGAAACCAAACTGGTGTCGCGTGAGTGTTTGCTCGAACTCGAAATAGGATAACTCTTAGGTTTCAATCTAGTGAGGATGATTTCTCAAACTCAAAAAATAAGAATTTACCTTAGGCTTTGTTGTCGAGTGAGGACTTGCTCGAACTCGAGATAAGGTGGCCCTTGGGCTCGATGGGTAGTCCCTGAGTGAGGATTGGCTCGAACTCGGGTTAAGGTAGCCCTCGGGCTTTGTAGTCGAGTGAGAATGATTTCTCGGACTCGAAGTAAAAAATATCCCTTAAGATTTGTGTCGAGTGAGGATTTTCTCGAACTCGAGATAAGGTGTCCCTTGGGCTCGATGGGTAGTCCCCGAGTGAGGATTGGCTCGAACTCGGGTTAAGATAGCCCTTGGGATTTGTAGTCGAGTGAGAATAATTTCTCGTACTCGAAGTAAAAATAGCCCTTAGGCTTTGTTTTCGAGTGAGGATTTGCTCAAACTCGATATAAGGTGGCCCTTGGGCTCGATGGGTAGCCCTCGAGTGAAGATTTGCTCGAACTTGGGTTAAGGTAGACCTTGGGCTTTGTATTAGGCCGATGTGGCCTTTGCAAAAACAATTACTTTTTCCCCTTTTCGTCTAAATAAAGTTAATCGTATAAAAATTTGTTATGCCTTAGCATGAGATAAATTTGTACCCATTAGGTTTTTCGAGGGTCGATGTTATCAGAACCCTTTATTTCATAATACCTTAGCATGATATAAAGAAATTGTTTAAGAGTTCGAACAATTCGGTGCCCCTTAGGGTTTTCGAGAGTTGATATAATCGAAACCCTTTGTAATTTTGCCGAGGGTAGCCTTTTTAACCGGTTGATGAAAATATTCGAAGGCTTATTTTATTATGGAATTCGGACGTCTCCTAACCGTCTCAATTTGGCCGTAGCCTTATATTCGGGATTTTCCTCTTAGGATTATTTTCCCATTTCATTTCGAGCTTGCTCGAAGTATGAGTCCCCGAGTGGGATAGTCCTCGAATGGGGTGGCCGTAGCCTATAAAAATCGATAATTTCCTTTATAAGGTCTTACAATCTCGAGGTTTTAATAAATCGATCTCGTTCATTTTTCGAACGATAGTCCCCGAGTATAGGGTTAGTTGTTCGAACTTCAGTTATGATCGGTCCTTAAGCTCATTTCCATAATAGGTTGAAGACATGGAATTGTAAAGTACGAAAACATTTTCTAAGACATGAGATAAATGCGAGGAAAAACTAATTCTCTTTTATTCTTGAGAAAAATGATTATTCATGCGCACATGTTTTGAGCCAGGGTTCGGACGACCTATGCGGGCACGGTTCGTACGACCGTTTGGCCCTATTGAGCTCCTATCATTATGAAGTAAGTTCCTCGCAACAGAATTGATATCAAAGGCAATGCCCCCCAGCATTTGAGGTTTATTGCAAGGAACCTCGGATGCTGTTAAATGCTGTCTATGACACCGATTTGTGGTCGGCCTTCGATTCTACGTTAACAGATCTGATGTCGCCTCGTTAAAAACCTCACCGGAAAAATCCTTTTGGGACAAAAATCGGTCGAAGGGAAAAAGCGTGCGACGCGCGCTCCAATACCTAAAGCCTTGTGTCGCTCCTTGTCGGTAATCTGTCAGTGTTAGTTGAAGAATAGAAAAAATTGAAATGGGGCCGTACCTTCATTTGGACTTCGAGTATTTGTTGTGGAATTCCTCGGTACCAAGTCCCCATGAACTTTGACCCTGATAGTTTCTACTCTCATTTCGTGCAGAATTTCGCCTAGGACCATTGTCTCTATGGTCCCCGTTATACGTTTGGTATCGATCTCTTTATGACCTTAGTTCCCGGTCAACTCTCTCTTGATTCTATCTATGTGCCTATTAGAATATATGGACCCCGAAAGGGCCCCCAGTCGATCATTCTCGAACGTGATCTTCGATTGATACCAATTGTACATCGGCCCAAGTGACAGCTATATATTCGATCAAATTATGCTTCAACTGTTGTGAAACCACTAAACTTCTAATGTTAAGGCCTTGAGTGAAACCTTGAACGGCCTAATCATCGGTGACCGGTGGTAAATCCATTCGTTCTATTTGAAATCGTGATACGAATTCCCGGAGCATCTCGTTGTCCTTTTACCTTATCTTGAAAAGGTCTGACTTTCTTGTTGCGACCTTAATGGCCCCAACATGTGCCTTTACAAAGGAATCTGCAAGCATAGCAGACGAATCAATAGAATTAGGAGGTAGGTTATGATACCATGCCATAGCACCCTTCAGAAAAGTCTCCCCGAATATTTTCAACAAGATAGATTCGATCTCGTCATCTTCCAAGTCATTTCCTTGGATAGCACACATGTAGGAGGTGATATACTCGTTTGGATCAGTCTTTCCATTATATTTAGGAATCTCGGGCATACCAAACTTCTTGGGGATCGGCTTTGGAGCTGCACTCAGGGGGGAAAGCTTTTGCACAAACTTTTTGGAATCTGGACCTTTTATATTGGTGGAGCCCCCGGGATCTGATCAACTCGTGAGTTATACGTTTCTACCTTTTTGTCATTTTCCTCAATCGTCTTCTCCCCAGATTCAATCCGTTTTTTGAGCTCTAGGAGCATTTTCATGATAGCGGTGTCAGTCCCCAATTCATTGGCGTTCGATCTCTCCAGTACAGGTTCAGCCCTGTGAACAACTTTTGGTGAGGGCTCGGGTTCGACCCTACTCGGTGCTGATTTTGTAGTTACGCTATAGCGACTTGTTGAGCATGTACCATTTCAAATATCAGTTGGAGGCTGACTCCAACGACTTCTCCACCCTACGTACCTCGACCATCTGATTGAAATTCCCTGCGTACGCTACATTCCGAGGCAATTAGTACTTGACGGGAACTGACATCGACGAGATTTGCAATTGGTACTCCCTCTAGGTCAGCCTGAGGTACTTCGATCCATGGGGCGGCTATATTGTCATTTTATCCGTGAAATCCGAGGTCGTTGTCACCATGTGCGGGTGCTGCTTGCGAGTTTGACATGTTTATCCTGATACCAAAAATACTTATGAAAACAAGCGTAAAGCAGTGTGTGTTATCAGAATCGGTATTAAGCAATCCCTATTATCCTTAGCCCTACGGTGGGCGTCAAGTTGTTTACCTTTAAAATCGGATAACAATTAAACTTATAATATGGTTTTAAGGACACATTATTTCACCTAATACCAATTGATAAATATGAAGATTAGTATAAAAATTGACAATGAAATAATGCAAACCAGTGTTGAAATGCGATTCACCTCGAGCTAGAGTGCCCTCAAATTGATTGATAGTAAATTAATGAAGCAGAAAATAAACTGATGAACAAGAGAGTATAAGTGAGAAAGAGAGAATTATATTGCTTTGATGTGTGTGAATAATAATGTGTGTATATCTCCCTTACAAATGGGTAGAACTCCCCTTTATATAGTAGAGGAATTCTACTTATGATACAATTCTAAATCCCATGATTAGCTAAACAATCACTCTTGATTCGAGCCGGTATTGAGATACATATGCTTGATACCTAAGAGCTTCCTCGACAAAGTAAAGGAGGACTGCAACTGGCAGAACAAATAGGTTGTGATTTCGGCCCCAGAGGAGGCTATTACCACCCACGTGGAAGGGTACTTGAGTGTTTACACTTACTCTTTCACGTTGGGTCCTCTTGACCCAATCATCGTAGACTTCTGAAAAAAGTACCATGTGACCCTTGGTCAGATTCACCCCTCCTTCTGGAAGATCGTCATATTGCTCCGATTTTTCTCGAGCAAAGTCGACGACCTACCTTTCACCCTCGACTGCCTCATCAGGTTATACAGCCCCGGCTTTACCGAGGTGGGTTAATAAAGCTCCAACATCGAGCCACTAAAGTTTTTATCTCCAGTATAGATGAGGACAAGGACCGAGACTGGATGGGTCGATTCGTCAGGGTGAAGACCTCGGACCTAATTCCGACCGAGAAGATGACATTTCCCGTGAAGTGGAATATGAAATGTAAGTATGATCCCCTTCTATTTGTTACTTGGCTTCTCTACTTTCTCTTACTGATGCTCTTTTTTTATGTAGTTGTTGCCTAGATGTCCGGTGTCATCCTCTGACCTTAAGATCTAGGTCAGGGACCTAGTCTCAATATCGATGTATCGATTTATCAAAAGGCCGATGGGAAGATAAAAATCATGGTAAGCCCCCTTTCATGTGTTTGATGATTTTGTTAAAACGTTTTTCCCACACTTACTCAATTTCCCTTTATACAGGCCTTGGCAAAGATGCAGTCATGAGGCCCCTATCTAGTGAGGAGGAGACTTCGATCCCAGTTCCAAAGCCGGCGAAGTACAAAAAAAGAAGAAGAACCTCAATCTCCTAGGATACAGAGCCCAAGAAGAGAGGGGCTCGTAAGCCCAAAAAGAACATTATCCTCCTGAACAAAGACTCAGTTCGACGCCTAAGGGAGGAAGACGAAGAAGAAGAATAAGATGAAGAAGACAATTCCGAGCATGTGGCCCGAGTGAGGATGAGCACCGAGGCCCCAAAGGCCGTTGAGTCATTGAAGTTTGCAAAGACTCCCCCTCGAGATGAGGGGACCTTGGAAAAAGACTTGGGCGAAGTCCCCGAGTCGTCGAAGATTGAAGATGCCTCCCACCGTAGTGAGAAACCAGTGGGTACGACTGTAGGGGATGGTCTCGAGGCCTATCGAGATGGATAGAACTCCCCAACTGACCCACTTGGGGAAATATAAATTGGAGGCTCCATGTCTCTCCTTTCGTTCTCTGAGGGGATGATTCGGGAGGCTCGGGCATGAAGACCCCGTCCATAGAAGGAGCCCACGGAAGGGAGGACCCCTTCCGTGATTACTTTACTGGGGTTAAATATGCTACTGACCTGACTGACTGGGAGGTTTCAAGGAAGGACTCAGACGAAGCATCGAGTCTCTTCAACGAATCACAACAAGCTTTGAATCGGGTAAGCCTTAACTCCCCTCGTCGATATTACGCTTGTGTTTATTTTTCCCTTCCTGTCTAACATCTTTTCTTCTTTCTTTGTAGGACTTAGTGCTTCATCATGAGGCATTTTCAAAATCCCGAGCAGGATTGAGCCGGTGCGAGGCCGATCTTCAAGGGCTTACCAAGGAGAAGAACGCTCTCAAACTCCTCAGTGGGAAAAAAAGAGGAGGAAATCAAGGACCTCCGAACTGAGCTAGCCGTGGCTCAGAAAGAACTAAATGACCTAACCAAGCAGGTAATAAAAATATTAGAGGCTCATGGCATCGGTTCAGGGGTAATGGCTAATAATTCAATCTCACAGGTCCAGAAAAATCTCAAGAGGATCGAGCACTTTCGAGGAAAGGTTGATGCGATGAAGGCAGAGACACTGATATAGAAGCAAAAAATGGACCGCCTCGCTTCAGAGAAGGAATCTTCCCGAGCCCGGTTATTATCGGCTGAAAGTCAGCTTCAAGGCATGAAAGAGAAAATCTTGGCACGGGCCAAGAAAATAGAGAAGCTTGAGGCTCGGTTGGCCGCCAAACTTGAAAAGGTCAAATCTGAGGCGGAGAAGGCTAAGGCCGATGTGGGGGCGATCTTGGCCATCTATCGATCTGATGCTGAAGCTGCTCAAGCCCAAGTAAGAGAGACCACCGAGGCTGCTCAAACTCGAGCACATTGGGTTGTCGAACTCGCCAAGTGCCAATCTCGAGGGAAACCCTCGAGGAGATCTATGCCGGAGGTTTTGATCTCACTGACGAGATAGAAAAGGCCAAAGGGCTCGAAGCCAATGATATGGAACTGACCTCCTTATCCGATGATGATGACGCCAGGAGAGAGAGCGGGTTCGAGAGCAGGGAGTACCCCGATGGAAAAGAAGCTGCCCCCAAAGATAGTTAGTGACTTTAGGATTTTTTCCTTTCGGATTTTGTATAGAACCTTGACCGGGCCATGTAGCCTTTGTAAATGATTTTGGTATATAAGAAAATTTTCTTTCTTTTCATCTTGTCTCGTGAGACTTTGCCTGGTTTACATAATTTTGCTTTATTAATACCTTATGAAACATTATTCATTGGTTCGAAGTTGAGTATTTTGATCTAAACCAAATTAGTGTCGAGTGAGTGTTTGCTCGAAGTCAAAATAGGATAACCCTTAGGTTTCAGTCGAGTGAGGATGATTTCTCGAACTAAAAAAATAAGAATGGACCTTAGGCTTTATTGTCGAGTGAAGACTTGCTCGAACTCAAGATAAGATGGCCCTTGGGCTCGATGGGTAATCCCCGAGTGAGGATTGGCTTGAACTCGGGTTAAGGTAGCCCTTGGGCTTTGTAGTCGAGTGAGAATGATTTCTCGAACTCGAAGTAAAAAATAGCCCTTAAGATTTGTTGTCGAGTGAGGATTTTCTCGAGCTCGATATAAGTTATCCCTTGGGCTCGATGGGTAGTCCCCGAGTGAGGATTGGCTCGAACTCGGGTTAAGGTAGCCCTTGGGCTTTTTAGTCGAGTGAGAACAATTTCCTGTACTCGAAATAAAAATATCCCTTAGGCTTTGTTGTCGAGTGAGTATTTACTCGAACTCGAGATAAGATGGCCCTTGGGCTCGATGGGTAGTCCCCGAGTGAGGATTTGCTCAAACTCGGGTTAAGGTAGCCCTTGGGCTTTATATTAGGCCGATGTTGCTTTTACAAAAAGAATGAATTTTTTCCTTTTTCGGCTTAATAAAGTTAATCGTATAAAAATTTGTTATGCCTTAGCATGAGATAAATATGTACCCATTAGGGTTTTCGAGGCTCGATGTTATCGAAACCCTTTGTTTCGTAAGGCCTTAGCATGAAATAAATAAATTTTGTTCAAGAGTTCGAACAATTCGGTACCCCTTAGGATTTTCGAGGGTTGATGTAATCAAAACCCTTTGTAATTTTTCCGAGGGTAGCCTTTTTAACCGGTTGATGAAAATATTCGAAGGCCTATTTTATTACGAAATTTGGACGTCTCCTAACCGTCTCAATTTGGTCGTAGCCTTTTATTCGAAATTTGCCTCTTAGGATTATTTTCCCGTTCCATTTCGAGCTTGCTCGAAGTATGAGCCCCCGAGTGGTATAGTCCCCGAATGGGGTGGCCGTAGCCAATAAAAATCGAGGATTGCCTTTTTAAGGTCTTACAATCTCGAGGTTTTAATAATTCGATCTCGTTCAGTTTTTGAACTATAGTCCCCGAGTATAGGATTAGTTATTCGAACTTTAGTTATGATCGGTCCTTAAGCTCGTTTCATAATAGGTTGAAGGTATGGAATTGTAAAGTAGGAAAACATTTTCTAAGACATGAGATAAATACGAGGAAAATATACTTCTCTTTTATTCTTGAGAAAAACGATTATTCATGTGTACATGTTTTGAGCCAGGGATCAGACGACCTATGCGAGCATGGTTCGTTCGACCGTTTGTCCCTATCGAGATCCCTTCATTACGAAGTAAGTTCCTCACAACATAATTGATATCAAAGGCAATGGCCTCCAGCATTCGAGGTTTATTGCAAGGAACCTCAGATGTTGTTAAATGCTATCTATGACACCGGTTTGTGGTCGGCCTTCGATTCTACATTAGCACGATCTGTTGTTGCCTTGTTAAAAACCTCTCCAAAAAAACCCTTTGGGACAAAATCGTTCGAAGGAAAAAAGAGAGCGACACGTGCTCCAATACCTAAAGCCTTGTGCCGCTCCTTGTAGATAATCTGCCAGTGTTAGTTGAAGAATAGAAAAAATTGAAATGGGTCGTACCTTCATTTGGACTTCGGGTATTTGCTGTGGTATTCCTCGATACCAAGTCCCGTGAAATTTGACCCCGATCATTTCTCCTCTCCTTTCATGCAGAATTTTGCCCAATCCCGATGTCTCTATTGTCCCCGTTATACGGTTGATATCGATCTCTTTACGACCTTAGTTCCCGGTCTACATCTCTCTTGATTCTATCTACATGCCTAGGATAGATGGACCCGGGGGGGGGGGCAGTTGATCATCCTCGACCCTGATCTTCGATTGATACTGATTGTGTACATCGGCCCAAGTGACATCTTGATATTCGATCAAATTCTTCTTCAACTGTTGTGAAGACACTGAACTTCGAATGTTAAGGCCTTAAGTGAAAGCTTGAACGGACCAATAGTTGGTGACTGATGGTAAATCCATTTGTTCTATTTGAAATAGGGATACGAATTCCCTGAGCATCTCGTTGTCCTTCTACCTTATCTTGAAAAGGTCCGACTTTCTTGTTGCAAACTTAATGGCCCCGGCGTGTGCCTTTGCAAAGGAATCTGCAAGCATAGCAACTGAATCAATAGAATTAGCGATAGGTTATGATACCATGCCATAACACCCTTCGATAAACTCTCCCCGAATTTTTTCAACAAGACAGATTCGTTCTCGTCATCTTCCAAGTCATTTCCTTGGATAGCACACGTGTAGGAGGTGATGTGTTCGTTTGGATCAGTCATCCCATTATATTTAGGAATCTCGAGCATAGGGAACTTCTTGGTGATCGGCTTTGGAGCTGCACTCAAGGGGAAAGGCTTTTGCACAAACTTTTTGGAATCTCGACCTTTCATGTTGGTGGATCCCCCGGTATCTGATCAACTCGTGAGTTATGCGTTTCTACCTTTTGTCGTTTTCCTCAATATTCTTCTCCCCTGATTCAATCCGTTTTGTGAGCTCTACGATCATTTTCATGATAGCGGGGTCAGTCCCCAATTAATTGGCGTTCGATCTCTCCGGTACAGGTACGACCCTATGAACAACTTCTGGTAAGGGCTCGGGTTCGACCCCACTCGGTGTTAATTTTGTAGTTGCACTATAACGGCTTCTTGAGCATGTAACATTTCAAATATCAGTTGTAGGATGACTCCACCATCTTCTCCGCCCTGCGTACCTCGACCACCTGATCGAAATTCCCTGGGTACGCTACCTTCCGAGGCAGACATGAACGGTATTTGCAATTGGTACTCCCTCGAGGTCAGCCTGAGGTACTTCGATCCCTGGGGCGGCTATATTGTCATTTTCCCTATGAAATCCGAGGCCGTTTTCACCATGTGCGGGTGTTGCTTGGGAGTTTGACATGTTTATCCTGAAACCAAAAATACTTACAAGAACAAGCGTAAAGCCGTGTGTGTTATCAGAATCAATATTAAGCAATCACTATTATCCTTAGCCCCACGGTGGACGTCAAACTGTTGACCCTTAAAATCGGATAACAATTAAAATTATAATGTGGTTTTAAGGACACACTATTTCACCTAATACCAATTGATAAATATGAAGATTAGTAATAGAAATTGACAATGAAATAAAACAAACCAGTGTTGAAATGCGATTCAGCCCTCGAGCTAGAGTGCCCTCGAATTGATTGATAGTGAAATAATGAAGCAGGAAATAAACTGATGAACAAGAGAGAATAAGTGAGAAAGAGAGAATTATATTGATTGGATATGTGTGAATAATAATGTGTGTATATCTCCCTTACAAATGGGTAGAACTTCCCTTTATATAGCAGAGGAATTCTACAATTCTAATTACAGAAGGATATCCCATGATTAGCTAAACACCGCACTTGATTCGATCCATTCCGAGATTTCCGCCATGACTGTCGACTAGTCACGGATATATCGCCTTCTGTTATTATGTTATCTTCGGTCTTGCTCGATGTTTGCCTTGTTTGCCCTCGATTCTTACTGGTCTCAATCTCGACAAGTACCTCGGATTCCGGACTCGATATCTTGTCCTCATGTTTCGATCTGATCCACTACAGGGTCGATCTTCGATACATCTTCTTGATCTCAGTCAATCAGTAAAATTGAGTGAACCCAATTTTAACCATATACAAATATTTTATTACAGAGTATTTGTTATATGAGCAACCCGACCAAGTTTTCAAGGATTAATTTATCTTAAGATTGACACTCCTTGACTCCTAAAACGAATGTCAATTTCAAGATTTTTTTCACCCATTCCAGGAATTTCCCACTTTTTTTTTAGTTTTTTGGTGGCTCAAACCAACAACCTCAAGATTTAAGGTTGAGCTTTCTTGTCATTCAACCTTGAAATGAGTTAAATAACAATTACTATTGTTATAAGGATGATATTGCATCATTAGAAATTGATAAATACCTGTCATCTTTTCCCCTTTAAAATAATAAGGCATGACACATGACTTGTTATTCCAATACTAAGTCAAAATGTCAAACGATGAAATTAGTCATTGGTTATTCAATACTATACGTTACTATTATCAATTTATCATGATTAGGGGTGTGCATTCGATTTATCGATTCGATTTTGACCCTTATCGATAATTACTTATCGATTATCGATTTGTGCATATGCTTATTGTTATCGTTTCAATAAGGTTTCAATTTTTTCGATTTCAGTTTATCGATTTTTGGAGCTTATCGATTCGGTTATCGATTACACCAATAAGAAAATTTGCGGGATTCCACCAATAAGAAAATTTGCTAGCTCTAAGCGATGTTGTCATGTTTAGTACCCTTACTTAATATATGTATACAATGTGTAAAACATGTATAAATAGTGGATAGCTAATAGAGATAGACGGCTAATCATTACTATATCATACCAAATGATACTACGATTAATTGATTTAATTCAGGCAGACTAATTATTCTTCAGCTCCTTACCTAACTGACCAAAAGAACTTCTACCAAATTACAATCAACTTACTGAGAGAACCCATTTGGAGATAGAGAATTACCAGATCTGTGGAAGAAACCGAGAAAGGAGGAATTTTGAGTGAAGAATTTGAGGCTTCAACAGTTCAGCTCTAAAGGGGCAAGAGGGTAGGGTCGTAGAGGAAAATCTTGAGGCAGAAGCGACGTGAAGTCGTGAAGAGGAAAGAAAATAATAGGATAGGGGAAATTAGAAAATAATAAGGGTAGAGGAAATGAAAATAATAAGTTAGGGTAAAAGAAACCACGACAAAAAAAAAAAATTTATTTCTTATCGATTTATCGATAAATCGATAAGCGAAGTGGACAAAATCGAAATCGAAATCGATAACTCGATAAGAAAATTTTCGGAATCGAAATCGAAATCAATATCAATAAATCGATAACAAACAATCGATTCGATTTATCGATAAACCGATTCGAATACACACCCCTAATCATGGTCATAGACATCGAACCAATCAAAAAGCGGTCACTTCTATTAATATGTATATCAAATTAAAAACAAATAAGCTTCACTATACATTTTAATTACTAGTACTTACTGTTATGATTGTGTTATTGACTTGATGTTGAGGTAGATAAAAACGTGTTTTTATACTGTTGTGATAGTCCATTGTGGAAAAAGAAATTAGATATCACTATGTCAAAATATACAAACCAAATCAAATCAAATTAATGGGATTGAGCCCATTTTATTTTTCGGTTTTATAGCAACATGAAATATAAATTCAATTCATTTAATTTACTATAAAGCTAAAAATAAACATCTCAAATGTCAATATATACTTAGCAATTGATGAATGTATAATCAATTGAAAAATTTGTATATGATAAATTTCACCATGTAATTATTCAATTTCACAAGTCAAACAACAACCTTATAACTTAACTGAGCTAAGTGATTAAAACAATAAATATCAACTAGAATAACTTCAATATAGTTAAAAAAACTCAAACAAGTACAATGAAATATGTTTTTACAATTTTTCACATTGGAGCTAACTCAACCCCAAAAGCTAACTCATAAGGTGACGATTGCCCAAACCATATAAGGAGACCAAGTCCTTCATCCCTTAGCCGATGTGGGAGACTCAACACCATGGCTTAAAATTTATAAAGTGTTAAATATATCTCTATATTACTGAAAGTTTTTCTTTTAAATTTAATGTCAAACTAAACCAAGCTGCCAAAGAACTTGTAGATTTTTTTAAAGGTAAAGTGGTACTTCTCATAATCTTTATGGTATTATTATGAAAATAGGATAAACAAATAAAAAGAAATAAAAAAAGAAGAAGAAGCAGCAGCAGAACGAATGTTGTTTTATGGACGGTGATGAATTATCGAAAGATAGAGCATTATTCGTGCTTTACATTGCCGGCCAATATTGACGTGATGCTGTGGAACTGGTGCCACTTTGTGACAGGCAGCATATACAAAAATGAAAAGGAAAAAAAAAAGGATCTTTCATAAAAAGAATTAAAAAAAGAAAGAAAGAGAGAAATAATTTCTTAACAATGGAATGGTGTAATGAGATGGTTGAGATTCGTTTAGCTTTAATTGGAGATCAGACGTCGAATCAATGAAATGAACAAATACCTTTTATTTTTTAGTGATAAAATATGAGAGAAACTAAGACAAAAATTAAACGAGTACACAAAAAGAATTCATCGTAGTGACTAAGTTCTCAAATAGTCTTTGTGGAAATAAGTTAAAGCGTGAAAGGGAGGAGAGTATTGGAAATTTAGGAAATTAGATGGTTTTGGTATACATCTATTTAATCATGCAAAACCACAATAATTCAATAGCTCAAGGGTCTAAGATTTGCTGATTTGATATAAAACCAGCTTTAGAAAAATGTTTACCTCCTCAACACTAAATTCCACACCTGAAATAATGTTGTTCTTTGAAAGTGCACAAAGTGGTAAAAAGATAAAGAGTAAAGAATTTGTGTACCTATATCTAAAGTCAAACAAAACAGTTTGTCATTTTCATTCTTTTTTGCCTTCTCAGACCCGTTTTACAACAATCCACGAGAATATTCAAGAAAACTAAATTGGATGCCAGCATTTAGCTCTTGGGACCAAAAAAGGGCATATAGAATATATTTTGGGTTTAGAAAAAAATAAAAGAGCATATTATTGGGTGGAGAATCTCAACAATTCCCATTATATATTCACTTCTACTTCATCTCTTTCTAGTTACATATTCTCATTATCTGCGCTAAAATTGCCTTTTTAACTAAAGTTAAAATTCACATACAGTTGCAGAGGCAGGATCACCGGGATTAAAAAAAAAGTTAAAAAATTATAACTGATTGGAATAGAAGCAATAATCTTATAAATATTTTGAACTCACTTGACCACTAAGCTATGTTTTTAGGTTGTGCCAAGGAGATTCAAAACATATAAAAAACAGATTTTGCCTTATATATACAGTGTAAGTTTTCGGCGAATGGAGCTCGGGTCACCCTAAATCCGCCCCTGTTCACAGGCGTTTGAGGTTGAAGACAACTACAAGTTTGTGAAGAGTAAGCATCTGACAATATTTGAGTTGAAGTTGAGGGAAAAAAACATTTGAAATTGAAATTAAAGTGAAAATTAACCAGCATTTCACTTGAAATGCACATTTAAACCGATATTCTATTTTGCAAAAACTCAAATATACGTATTTATGACCAACTAGACTGGAGTTTCTTCACTGGTGGCTCAAACATGGATGTATCAAAAATCACCGAATTAAAGAAATACAAATAATAGAGTTCAAACTCAATAAAGTAAATTAAATACGCTATATATAATTCCTAACTCGAGTTCATAATGGCAATTCCTAAATTACCTCTGCTTCCAAGGCTATAAAATCAATTATTCGTAGGTGTTCAAAGACCTTCTAAGACTTCATAATATATTGCCAGCGCCAAGGAGTTGGGTGGATTGAAATTTGCGCTCATGATGTACAGAAATAAGTTTAATTCGATCAGCGTGAGCTTGTTTATATTGTCGGTCTCAAGCTCGAATAAAGGAGTAGGATTGCGATAGACTGACAGTCAACATAAAACTTATCAATTCATGAAAAATTCTCATAATACACAATGAGTTAAGCAAAAAGAAAAGAATGAGAATTCATATCATTCACCATTTACGTTAGTTAGTGTTGTTGTTGTTGTACGTAGGGAAATAAGTTTGTATACTTAGATTTAGCAATTGAACGAACCACTCTCAATTTCTTCATGTTTGGTTTCGTGCCTTCACTTTTAGATTCAAAACTCGAGTATAATGAAGGGTGAGAATAAGATTACTTTTAATGCAAAGCAAAAGAACTGCATGCTAGGAAATAATCCTCAATGTTAACTTATTATAAACCTTATACGTAATTTAAATTCCTGGTTAATTAAGCCTGACACACTTCATCCATTCATATTGAATTGGCAGTAATATATGACTTATTCATATGGAATAAAGGAAAAGAAAAGGACAAAAACCAAGCTCACTCACACAAACTAACTTTTTTCACTTTAAAAATAACACAATAGCCAGATTTACAGAGTAATCAAAATTTAGTCATTGTTTAAAAGATAAAATTTAAATAAAAATACCCTTAAAAAATCAAAAATATTTCAATGAAGTTTGAATTTTTACCTATGAGCTTCCAGCATAGTGTGTTAGAATTTCGTAATGTGTTGGAGTTCCAACACAATAGGCGGGAATTTTATATGCAGGAGTTTTATAATCCAACATATTATGCTAGAACGTTCCGTGTACTGGAATTCCAATATAATATGCTAGAATTTAATACGCAGGAGTTTCATAATCCCACATATTATGTTAGAACTTTCCGTATTTCAGCAAAATAATGACTATTTTCAATAACTTTATAAATATTGACTATTTTTCAACTAGCAATTGACTAGCCCGTGCTATTTGATCCATGCAATAAGACCATATATGATTGCCACATCCGTGAAGCCTGCAAAATCACCAAACAGCAAGAACCCAAGAAAGCAAAATCAACTTTTTCACGGGCCTGGCCCGCAGATCTGATGACCACTTCCATCAAAATTTGGGAGTGTTGATTGCAGGCTAAGCCCTATCAAGTGGACCTAAGCAAACATATAATATAAAGATTTTTTTATTAATGAATATATTTAGTTAATTATCCGGCATAAACAAGTTTTGCTTACAAAATATATACAATCCATCTTAAAAGGCTTTCAATTCATTATTTGTGCCTTCAATCAAGTGACGTAGTTACATTTTTTTTTTTTTTTTTTTCTCATGTTCTCTTTCCTTATGTTTCCACTCATATGTTTTCTCACAAATCATCTTCCGATTTTTCAATCTCCTCAGTCATCTTTAAATACGCATTGGCCAAAGTCATTTAAATTCAAAGTATCATTAAGACTTGTGCCCTCTAAAGCTATGCTTATTTGGTGATCCAGATATATGAATAATTTTTGTTACTGCTTTACAAAGTAGAATTTTTTCTTCATCGCAACACAGGATATGATTCTTTTGTAATTGTTGTTATAACAGAGTAATGGTTAGTGCAACCATCAGCAGAGATGAATTTCACCTGCACCTGCATAAACAATGAAGAGATATTTCTCGTGAAGGTTATCTGATGCATATCTCTTATTCTATCTTCTATTGAAGTCATTTTGGATAGATCACAACACCTGCACATGAATAGTTTGGAAGGAGTCAACACCAAATAGCAAAGGGTCCGGAAGCCAAGTAAGTTAAATTTGGACAAATAGAACCAAAATAAGTTTAAAAAAAAACATAGAACGGATCTATATAACGCCACAGTATGTGGCGCTATACACTAACGGTAACTGTGCCGTTAGTGTATAGCGCCATATACTATGGCGTTATATACTTTTTTTCTGACAGGCAGGTATAACGCCAGTATATATGGCGTTATACATTAGAAGTAGTATAGGGATTCTTGGCCCACTGGTTGAAAGGTAGATGTGTAGTGGGTTTTGTCCTTGAGGTACAAGGTTCAAACCCCTACACCAACATTTGTTATATTTTCCTATTTCCTTTTCATTTTTTGTTTCTTTTCATTATTTGGTTTAAGTGTTTAGATATAAATACTTTAATAGAGAAGCCATTTATTATTTCTTTAAAAAATAACCAATACTTTTAATAGTTGTTATTTTGTGTTATACGTAAAAAAATTTATTTTTTTCTTTTATTTTCAAATTAGAATTATAAGTTTTATTTTCAAATGAAAGAAAACAATTAATGGCAACTCATCAATACATTTAGCTTCTAATATTTCTTTCTTATTGCTTCAAGTTCGTATTTTAATTACCAATTTAACTTTAATTATACTATATTATAGAACGATTTTGCTCTATTTTCAGTAATTAAAAATTAGTACAAGATTCAAAAGCTAAACTATTTAAAAAGAATCTGATTATGTAGTTATTAATCAGTACAAGATTTAGAAATTAAAATATCTCAAAAGTATTTGCTATTTTATCTGTAGTAGAAGTTGATTTAAATATCCGGACAATAAAAATATGAGTAATTTATAGTTATATATTGTAAAAATTGGTAGCTTAACTATTCAACATAGAAGTACCTGAAAGGTGTTTGGTCACACCTCGAAATTTAAAACTTTGATTTTGTAAAGTTTGTAATCTTAAATATACCGTAATATTTTGAGGCTATAAAATAAATTAATTATTTGAAGAGTAACTTGAGAAATTTAAGGTTACACTAATTTTTAAATATGAAGGTATCAATCCGTTTTGCAACAGACTAAAAAAATCTCATAAAAATAAACTGCAATTATCATGAAAAAAAACAACAAAGAGTTTCAATTGGCTTTTATGGGTCCTTCACGAAACTTCATGTTTTTGCTTAGCTAAGCTATTTATAAACGTGAAAGGACGAAGATGGAAAGTTGAACAAATAATAAATAAATATTTTAACTATTTTAACTAATTTGAAAATAAAACTTATAATTCTAATTTGAAAATAAAAGAAGAAAAAAAATTCATACAGATTAAGTGATTTTACAATAAGTGATTTTTTGACTATTTTCATACAGATTAAAAAATTCATATGTTAATATTAATTAGCAATAAATTGATCATATTAATCGTTTACTATCTCTTCACATAAACACTCCTAACACATACTCCAACATTATTTCCTCCTAGTGCAATATAAAAAAAATAATTAATTCATTCTTGAAATCTGAAAAAATCATAATTTGGACCATAAAAAAAATAATCAAAAAATCACTTATTGTGAACCGGAGGGAGTATAATTATATAAAGGGATTAATTAACTGCAAGAACATTGTAAAAAAATTTACATTATCGCTACCATTCAACTAGTTATAGTAGATGATCGACTCTTCTATTTTATTTTTCCGAGATTATTTACTCTTTTAGTCTTTGTCAATATGACTAGAGTAAATAGACTATAGTCAATATTTATATTTATTGAGGGGTCATTTGGTTGGGTAATAAGTTATTCTATAATTAATTATCCTCGAATAATTATCCCATATTTTTATTGAGATAAAAAATATTACAATTTCGGGATAACTAATTCCAATAATAGTTATACCATAATTTTATTTCAATCAAATATGAAATAAACCCATCACAAATTTAATTTCGAAATTAACTATCTCTTATCCCTCGTGCCAAACGAATCCCGAATGTCTAACTTAAATGAATAATATAAAAACATCATGTCATATACAAACTAGACTTATTAAGTTATAAAGTACTCATAAAGTGTTCATATAATTCCCTAAACAAAAAGGTGATGGGTGACTTGTCAGAACATAATAATATCAAATTATACTGATCATATAAAAAATTTAAAACAATATTGATCTCTTATGATCAGTTACAATTTAAATGAAAGAAAAGGACAGTATAGAAAATCTTTTACCTTTAATTATCAATCGT
>MDKI01039866.1:0-22465 GCA_005239505.1 Nicotiana paniculata | reverse complement strand
TCATATGCAATCATATTAGGAACTTTTGTTATCTTAATTCAAATTATTTAAATAGTACTTTGCCTCTAGCAAAAAAGAAAAATAATAATACTCCATAGAACTATAAAATTCTTTTACATTTAAAATCCTATAATTATAGTTCTTTAAACACTATAGCTAGATTTGAATAAAGTAAATTTCTTTTAAAAACAAATGTAATATATAGGGTACAAGTTTATGTTTATCTAGATAAATAAAAAAAAGTTTAAAAATTGATAAAAATTTACTTACATATATAAGAAGTAAACCTATATGCTGGAGAAAGAAACATTACAAATATCAGTCAATATTCAAAATAAGTTGTGTTTTCTTTTTGAAAAATATTTGTTTAAAGAGTCAATTTGTATAAATAGACATCAAACAAATAACAAAACGTACTATCATTAATTTCAATGTAACATCTTTTAGGAATTGAAGGGTATAAGCGGAAACCTCTTTATTTAGCTACAATCAAACCAACACTGCACGAGTATAGATTTTCTTCGTTGAAGAATACTAGTTTTGAATCGTTAGATTATGAATTTTTTTTAAAACAAAAACTTGGTATAACGTGAAATAGTTATTTTTAATTGATAGTTTTTTATAGCGGTTTTCAAGTGTAACAAAAAGTATATTTTAAAAAAATTGGTATGACGTGAAATAGTTATTTTTAAACTGTAAACAAATTATTTCGAAATGGGATTATTTTTAGATTATAATATAACTTTTAAAATAAAAGATAAGATATTTTTAAATTTTAGTAGAGAGTTTTTAAAATAATTATAATAGAAGTCATATCATGGATAAAATCAGGAAACCGAAATCTTATGGATTATTACATAAATATCTGGGCAGATTTATTGTTTACTTTTGTGATGACCCAAGGGGTCATTTTATGAATTAAGACTCAGTTCTAGGCTTATTAACCATAAAAAGATAAATTTTAATTATCCCCGAGGACTCCGCTTCGATATCATCTAAAGAGTCAATGTTGATGGGCCTATTTTAACCGTGAGAGGGTGGATGTACCTCGATTTACGTGCACAGTCCGGGCGTGAAACCGGAAAGCTTTTATGTGAAAATATAAGAAATAATATTTTTTAGAATTAAAATTTGATTTAGTTAACTTGAGTCAACATTTTTAGTAACGGACCCGGATCTGTGTTCCGACGATCCCAAGAGGTCCGCAGTAAAATACAGGACTTGGGCGTATGCCCGAAAATGAATTCCGAGGTCCCAAGCCTTATAAATTAATTTTTGAAAGAAATTGTTTTGCTGAATTATTAATGAAATAAAGAAAAGAATTGATGTTTGAAACCATTGGTATCGGGCTCATATTTTAGTTCCGGAGCCCGGTACAATTTTTTTATAGTATTTGTATACTAATTGTGAAGTTTGGTGAGAATCGGAGTTTATTTGACGTGATTCGGACGTCCGGTTGAGAAATAGTGAAATTGAAGTGTTCTTGAGAAAAATGATGAGTTTTGAGGTTTAATCCATAGTTTTACATGTTATTTTCATGATTTGATCGCACAATCAAGTCCGTATGATATTTTTAGACTTGCGTGCATGTTTGGTTTAGGGCCCGATGGCTCGGGTGAGTTTCGAATAAGTTTGGGTTGTGTACGAAATTGCCACTGCCAGCGTATTTAAAAATCTATACTATTTGTAAATATTAAAACCTATATATCTAATTCATTATAAGGTCAAATTGAGTGATTCAAAAGCCTAAATTGACCAGAATTTCACAAGGAATTCATTAGAGACATAAAAATCGAGTTTTGGGATCGTTTGGTACGAGAAACGAGATAGAATATCTGGCAGAAAAATATATAAAACTAGAGTTTGTTCATTCGGTTATATTTTGAGTTGGGGAGCTCGAATTTGGGCGATTTTCACCATAGAGATTGGGGTAAGTATTCTATACTCATTTGTTTTGGTTATATTTCCATTACCCAATATTTTTCATCACTTTTAAATCAAAAATCAAGAATTTTCATGGTAAAAATTGAGGGTTTGGGTAGAATTAGGGAATTTTGTAAAAATTGAATCTTTACCTCGATTGAGGTCAGATTTCGAAACTAATTGTATATTCGGACTCGTGGGTGAATGGGTAAACGTAATTTGTTCTGATCCCCGAGTTTGGACCAAGCGGGTTCAGGGTCGTGTTTTAATTTTTTTTAGTAAACTTAGGAAAAATTATAATTTTCAGTAAAGTTAGTTCCTTTAGCATTAATTAATGATATTAAGTTAATTATGGTTAGATTCGAGTGTATTGGAGGTGAATTCAAGATGAAAAGCTATAATTGAACAGTGAATGGCCTGCGAAGTTGAGGTAAGTGCTTGATTTAACCTTAACTTGAGGGAATAGAAATTCCCAACTAAATTGTTATGTGAAGCTGCATGTGAGTGGTGTATATGTGAGGTGACGAGTATCTATGCACCACCAAATTGTCTGCTTACATGATCCCCTCCCCTTTTCCAATTTAATGCTCGAGTTATAATTGTTTCATGTCCATTATTGTTTCTATGATTACTTGACTTGTTAATTTATTGTTAAGCCTGGTTGCATTTATTTTTGGAAAAGTATTAGTGTATTCCTTGGTTTATAGAGAGCTCCTCACGTAAAGAAGAGGGAAATGTTACTAGGTATGCACTGAGTATATATATATGCTTCTCTTAGTCTACCATAATCTGGTTAGCTTAAGATGATGCTTGATTCTATTGAGTAATTTAGGATCTTAAAATGGGATGCTTGAGACAAGTTGTTGTGAATTGAAAGAGCCGCACTGATTCCAGAGTCCATATTCTTGATATACTTATAAAGCAAATAGTCATTCATGTTTTCACATTTTACATGCATTTTGTAGTTCCCTGGAGATTGTGATTGCATATTATCTTGTAGTTGACCATGTTTGTACATGGATCTGTAATTATAGTAAAGCTATTCTCATCTTTGCTACAATGTTTACGTTTATATTCCTGCTGGTTCCATTTTTATGATAATATTGACGAGTTTAAGAGAAGTACAATTTTCTATTTACAATTGTTGAGATAAATGTGTTGTGAAAGGCTTGACCTGAATTGTGAAAGTTTTTGATAAATATACAAATATATATATATGATTGTGATAAAGGTGGACAGAGAAATAAATATATATGACTATGATAAGGGTGGACAGGAAAATTAATATATATGACTGTGATAAGAGTGGACAGGAATATATATATATATATATATATATATATATGACTGTGATAAGGGTGGACATGAAAATAAATAAGGGTGGACAGGGAAAATAAATATATATGACTGTGATAAGGGTGGACAGGGAAAATAAATATATATATGACTGTGATAAGAGTGGACAGGAGAAATATATATGACTGTGATAAGGATGGACAGGGAGAATATAAATATATGACAGTTATGAGGGAGGATCATAATTATGCTTTACTGATTTTATTACAAAGATTTGGACATTTATTGTTTTATCCTACTGTTTTTCCATATCCTACACATTTGGTTATTTTTAAATTAAAGTTTGGAAATTTGGAAACTTGTGTGAAATTTTGGTGACAGCTGAGGCCTGGAATAGGCGACCGAGTTATTTTATTTTTTGTTTCAGTTTATATCTTCTTGTTTGTGTAGAATAATTTTATTGCGTTATTATATATATATGTATTGTCACAAGTTAAGTTACAATTACCCCGCCTGAGCCTCGTCACTACTTCGTCGAGGTTAGGCACTTACTCAGTACATGGGGTTGGCTGTACTGATACTACACTCTGCACTCTTTTGTGCAGATCCAGGTACCGACCAACAATAGAGAATTTTAGTAGCCGCTATTCATTATCCGGAGACACAAGGTATATCTGCCGGCGTTCGCAGATCCCGAGAGTCTTCTCTTAGTTCTTAGAGACTGTTTTATAATTTTCCTAAAACAATTATATTATTTCTTTCAGCCCATTAATTGTGTATTCTTTAGTAGTTCGTGAATTGTGACACCATACCCTGGGGTAGTCTTAGAGTTATTATATAATTAGTTCGTGGCTCGGTTTATTTATTTGCTTATTATTTTATATTTGAAGTTATTTTTTGGAAACCATTAGATTAAGTTTACTTTAAATTTATTTTAGTATGTTTAAATGGATAATCAAAGGAAAATAGCTAATCGAACTCTAACATTGGCTTGCCTAGAAAGTGTAGTGTTAGGCGCCATCACGATCCCTAAGGTTGGGAATTTGGGTCGTGACAACTTTTTATAACTAATATACATAGATGATATACCGATTACACGCGATTATACGCCTGCTATATACGAACTATATATGAATTAAACATCCTCGATTTTTTAATTTAAGTAGTTGGATTAACACCTTTTTAGGTTGATAAAATAAAGGCAAAAGAAAAATATGACAGAATTTCAACCAAAGACTAAAAATATAAATAAAGTTTTTTATGTAAACAATTTTTATTAAAACTCATCCTTTTATTACAAAATAAATTAAAATTTTGTAACAAAAGAAAGAAAGACATAAAAAATAAGATAAAAGAAAATAAATATAGAAAGAAATGTGTGAAAAATCTAAAAACCAGAAATAAGAGACGACAATGTTAAAAGAGAAGAAATGTTTGAGAAAATGTTAGCCTTTTTTCATGTAGTGTTTCTTAATTAATATCTAACGATTATCTATAATTATCTAGAAGGTTTAAATTTTAAGGTTATCATCTAAGTCAAATAACTCACAATTTAACATGGTTAATGTCAAATATCAAAATGGAGTCATACTAGAAAAAAAATCACTGGCTAAAGAAATTTTTAAATTTTAGATAGCTGACTAAAATGAGTTTTGAATTAAGGATAATATTTTCACTTACATTGTTATAAAAATAATTATTATTGAAAAATCAAGTTTTAGAAACTGAAATTTTAAAATGGAAATATTTTTTGAAAAATATCAACACAACAAATAAGAGTTCAAGCAGTAGTAAAAGAGTCAAGTCGTATCTAAAGAGTTTATAGTCTGAACCTTGATTGTTTTGCTATAAATATGAGTTATTATTTCACTTCCTGACTATTTTCTGGATCCAATGGCACCGGCGAGAATGACACCAAAAAAGAAAAATAGAATTATAACTAGGATATTTGATAAATATTTAATCATTTTCATGTAGTATTTTTTAATTAATATCCAATGATTATCTATATTTATCGAGAATGTTTAAATTTTAAGATTATTTACGTATAATCTAAATAACTCAATATTTAACATGATTAGTGTCCACACATCCGCTCGAGTGATGATACTAGTAGGAGATAAGGGAAAGAAAGGTTGGGTAGGGGCGTAGGGATAGGGAGTAGATTTTTTTCCTTTTCCTTCTTTAGGAGTTTTTTTTTAATCTATTCTTTTGTAATTGATGTTTTCTTTTCCCATTTTTTGGTATTTTTTCCACCAAAATTCTATTCTAACGCATTTTATTAGCGTGATTGTCACGCACTTTGGCCACATCAGCTCGTTGTTGCCACATAAATATAATCAATGATTAAATGTATTTATTTGTATTCTATAATAAGGGCATTGCAATACAAATCTAAGAAAAATAGAGATGAGAATTAGACTATACATAGTTGAAGGTGAGAGAGAACACTGGACATCACAATAGACATAATCCCTTTCTTTCAAATCACTAGTCCTTTAAACCCATTTGATAAATAGATTTGAATCCCAAATAAAACTCTTCAACTTTGGGATTGTTGCACTAGCCGGTCAGATTAATGTTTACTTTTTGTAGCCGGTATATATATAATATACATTAATTATACATAGTTATATATATATCGTATATGAATTATGCATATATTATATATCCGTCGGCTATTTTAAATTTAAAAAATTAGGTGGACGGTAACTTTTTACTCCGCCCAATAAATCCAAATCTAACGCCCTTTTTTCATATCATAATTCTATTTATACAGACTACCATTAAAGAAAATTTAGCATAACGTAAATAGAAGTCAGTGTCAAGTGTCAACAACTTTTGTTTGCTACCCCAATCATCTTAATATATTTAATTTAGACCAATAAAATCCATTACCTTGACCATTTCTTTGCATTATTTCTATGTACTAATATTTTATCATTTCCAATTGTCTTCACTCTTCCTGTAGTACAAGACGTTTTTCCCCAGAAAGAAAATTTTAAATTTGAAAAACATTACGTAATAATCATCTAGGTATATTTTAATTCACGAGTGATAACATCCTCGTCCTCATCTATTTATTTCATGGAGTTGATTCTTCAACTACTATCTGGTCTACATTTCTACTCACCAGCTGCTGAGATGAAGGTACAAATCAAATTTCCTTCTCCTTTTATTAGACCTTATGAATTAATATTTCCGTAGTCATCTTTATAACAATCGTTTAACAATATTTGGAATTTTTTTTCCCTTACAGAAACTGGTTTTTAAATTAGATATATATGATGACAGAGACAAACAAAAAGCATTGCAAGCAGTATCAGCTCTCCCAGGTACTAATTTGACTGATCAATATTTTCTTCCAAGTTTTTTTTTAATAAAAAAACATCAAACGGATTTGATCCATCAATATCTTTATTTATTTTTATTTGAAAAATCAGATTAAAATAGCTGTCCGTCCAACAAAAAAAAAATAGCCATACATAACTAATGTATAATATACATATATAGGCTAAGGGGTGTAAATATTTTTGGCTAAGCGGAGAATATGTTAAAAAACTTTTTATTTTGCAGGGGTAGAATCTATTGCAATTGATATGAGAGAGAAGACACTAAGAGTGACAGGATATGTTGATCCAGTTATTGTTTTAGGGAAGTTGAGAAAAAATTGGTATGCTGATATATTAAGTGTAGGACCAGCAAAAGAGGATGGTGATGATGGAAAGGAATTAGATGAGAATGAAGATGATGAAAAGGAATTAGATGAGAATGAAAAATTAAGAGAGCTTATAAAAGTTTACAAGAATTACAATCCTTACGTGCCACAGTACTATCATGTCCTTACCAGGGAGGAGAATCCAAAAGCTTGTGTTATTTGTTAAAATCAATGAGTCGTCATTATATAAGGTTCTGATCCTTTTATTGGATTGTGGAGAACAAAGTTGTTCTTTTTTTTTGTGTGTGCGTGTGTGCGTGCATGTTTATTTTTTTTTGTTGGTTGTGGGGGAGGGGGGTTTTCTTTGGAAGGTGTATGATTCGAAGAAGATAGAAGTAAATTTCAAGGGGTTTGAATGTACATTTTGTATCTTTTGTACATAAAATAAAGAGTGATGTGTATATGATGTGGCGGAATATCATGTGATTAGGGGTGTTCATAGAAACCTAAAAAATCGATCCAAATCGAAAATCGAACTAAATCGACAAAAAAAATCAATATTTTTTAGGTTTAGTTTGGTTTTGGTTTTGGTTTTGAATTTTAAAAACCGACCAAATTTAGTTTGGTTTTGGTTTTAATAAAAAAAATAACAGAAAAAAAATCGAACCAAACCGACTATAGAAGTAGTTATTTAAATTTATTATTACACCTCAGGATATAGTCCGCTTGAGGTGGTGCTTATCTGATGTCACTACTCAAAATCCACTAGTCGTTA
Source organism: Nicotiana paniculata (assembly GCA_005239505.1). Taxonomy (NCBI): domain Eukaryota; kingdom Viridiplantae; phylum Streptophyta; class Magnoliopsida; order Solanales; family Solanaceae; genus Nicotiana; species Nicotiana paniculata. The sequence goes on along the minus strand of MDKI01039866.1, from coordinate 14,813 downwards.
TGACACCTAACCCAACCCGCTAGGTAAGTCAACCAATAATTATCCAATTTCAGTTATATTAATAAGACAATTAAATAAAAGTAATTTAAGAAATTTTATACATTTCCCAAGGACTGATAGTACAAATCATGAGCTTCTACAAATAGAGTTTACAAAGCGGAAACGAAATAAATACATCGTCTGTTTGAAAAGTATATAAACATAGTTTTATAATCTAAGGCTACCCCGAACAAAGGAGCCAACTACAACAGGGACACATGTACATCTTCAAGTCCCGCAACCATCGAACACAGCAGGAACATCAACCGATATTTGCACGCAATGTGCAGAAGTGTAGTATCAGTACAACCGACCCCATGTATTGAGTAAGTAACAGACCTAACCTTAGGTTGAAAGCAGTGACGAGCTAACACAGGGTCAGGTCTAATACCAATGTTCCACAACAGTTCATAACAACATAAATACAAGTATAAAAGAGATATCTCAAAAGTAATAAATACTCAGCTCGTTCACGTTCCAGAAAATGGCCATGCTTTTCAAATATCTTAGTGAAGGAAAATCCATGATCTTTTACCGAAAATGCCAAAAGTACGAGTAAGTTTGAAAACTGTAATTTTTCAAATATCCTTTCCATAATAAATAAAAAATTTCATTTTCTTTCCAAATAACAAGTATAAATTACCTCTCCATACCCACATCTCAATGTGTATAATAAGTCATGAATGACGTGATACTATATAACATGAGGAAAAATGCATCTCTATTCCCGCATGTCATGTATGCATGTAAATGCCATATATTTCAGAGACGAATCATGTACTCACACTCTCAGAGTACTCAATCTCACTGCAATCACATCCTTTCTTACTAAGCTCAACACTCAACACACTAAATCACTCAGCTATGTATAATAACTGCTGCGGCATGCAACCCGATCCACACATATATATATAGTCGACTGCACTCACTGGAGGGGGGGGGTGTACAGACTCCGGAAGGACTCCTTCAGCCCAAGCGCTATATTGCTGCGGCGTGCAACCCGACCCAATACTTTTGCGGCGTGCAGCCCGATCCAAATACTGCTGCGGCGTGCAACCTGATCCAAATACTACTGGCACTCATAATCAGGCTCTTAGACTCACTCAGTTATCAATCTCTCCAGTCTCGCTCATGGGCTCACAATGTCATGAACTAGCCCGACAACAATGATATGATGTATCAATAAACAACAACTGAGACTGAGATATGATATGAATGCATGAATATGACTGAGTATGAAATATCAATAAAAATCAGTGAAATGACAGCAAGAAACGACCACTATGAGTACAAATAATATCAGCATAAAGCCTAAACATGATATTTAGCATTGTTGACGGCTCAGTTACTTTATCCCATGGTGAAAACACAAATATCAACAAAATAGGGCCACTATACAGTGCCATGGGAACAACAGAGTCCCAATTCACAGGGTGCATGCCTACACGCCCGTCACGTAGCATGTGCGTCTCCTCGATACCAATCACATAACACGCAATGCATGGTTTCATACCCTCAACTCTAAGTTTAGAAGAGTTACTTACCTCGAACAAGCAAATTCCAATATCGACCAAGCCAAGCGATGCTCCAAGAATACCATCTCGCCCGAAGCAACCTCCGAATGACTCAAAACTAGGCCAAAGTAACTCAAATACATCAAATAAAGCCCAAGGAAATAATTCTAAATGATAAAAATCGAATCCTAAATAAAATTCCAAATCCGGCCAAAGATCACACCCAGGCCCGCACCTTGGAACTCGACTAAACTCACAAAATTCGACAACCCATTCAATTACGAGTCCAACCATACTAGTTTCACTCAAATCCGACTCCAAATCGGTGTTCAAAACTCAAAAATTCATATTATGAAACTTTAGGCCAAAACCCTCAATTTCCTCTTTAAATTCATCAATCAATTGCTAAAAAACGAAGATAGATTCGTGGAATAAGATGAAAACAAAGTGTATAACACTTACCCCAATCCTTGTGATGAAATTTTCTTCAAACATTGCCTCAATCCGAGTCCCACATCTCAAAAATATGAAGAAAGAACAAAACCCTCGATTTTTATAGCTTCTGCCCAGCATTTTCCGCATTTGCGGATAAATTGTCGCATCTGCGGTAAACCTTCGCTTCTGCGAAAATAACCTTGCCCAGAAATCCCCGCACATGCGGCTGTCAAATCCCGCTTTTGCGAAGCCTTACACACCTGCGATTCCAAGTCCCTCATTTGCGCACACGCAGGTGAGCTACAAAATCCGCTTCTGCGGTCTTCCTCGCCCAGCCTCTTCTCGCTTCTGCGACCATCGCACCTGCACAATACCAGTCGCAGGTGCGGAACACCAGAACCAACAACTGCAACATTGAAGAAAATGATCAGAAATTAATCCGAAATGTGCCCGAGCCCCTCGGGACCCCGTCTAACCATACCCACAAGTCACATAACATAACACGAACCTACTCGAGGCTTCAAAACACGCATAAAAACATTGAAACGACGAATCACTCCTCAAATCGAAATCTATGAACTTTGAGCTTTAAATTTCTAAAACTCGCGCCGAAACATATCAAATCATCTCGGAATAAACCCAAATTTTTCATACATGAAGAAGCTATTCAAATTCCTGGAACCACAATACGAATCCGATATAATCAAAGTCAATTCCGGCCAAACTTATGAACTTTCAAACCTTCAAATTTCCAATTTTTTGCGAACTTGTGCTGAAACCTTCTAGAAATATCCAAATGCAAATCCGGGCATACGCCCAAGTTTAAAATCACCACCCGGATCTAAATGAACCATCAAAACTCCGTTCCAGGGTCAAATTCTCGAAAAGTCAAACTTGATCAACACTTTCAAATTTTAAAGCTTCTAGCTCAGAATCATTCTTCCAAATCAATTCCGAATAACATGAAAACCAAAACCGAAAATTCTCATAAGTCATAATGCATCATACAGAGCTACTCATGCTCGAGAAATAGAGAGCGAAGTGCAAATGCTCAAAACGATCGGTCGGGTCGTTACATCCTCCCCCACTTAAACATACGATTTTCCTCGAACGTGCCAAGAGTTGTTCTTCAAAGCCATCAAACCGTCGCATAACCTTACCATGCACATACCCGGGGGTGATCCCACTTCACCCTATCCCATATAAGTCCGATAACACAACATAACTGAAATTTCTCAATTCACCTAGCCCACAAGCCTTATAATCCAATTTCCAACATCCGAAATTCCTTATAAGATCAGAACCTCGCATCTACACCCTGTGTAAGTCTGAAATAATCACATGATGTAGCGCAAAACTCAAATACTCATAGCGATAATTTCCAATCACAGTAGCTGCTCAAAAGAACTCAAAGCCGGTAATAAACCTCATATCTACTAAAATTCCACTATAAATCCTTCGTACACTGCCGAAAGAACACGCGGAAACTCATAACCATCCATCAAATCAACAAGTCGTGGAGCTCCCTCTCCTTCAACAAGAACTATAGCCAATTCCTAAGCCGACTTCCGATATTATCCTTCCAAATATACCGCAATCGAATCCGATAGCACCCATCCTAGATCCGACGACTTCATCTTATCGAATACCAACTAACCTACTGACACGCAACACAAATACTACTCGGAGCCACAGACCGTGCAATCCATGCACCAATAAGCAACAATCCATCTGTATTTAATCACGAAAATGACGCAATCAAGAGAACCGTTCCGCAAACTCAACGGGTACCACCACCACAAAAGCTAAGAACCCATCACCCACCGTGGAAACAAAACACACAACTCTCACACACAGGATCATACCTCAATACAACTCCACTACAATGCGTGACCCATAAAAACGCTGATCCATATTATATACCTCGAGCCACCATGATCAAAATCAATAACCACGTGAAATTCGACATCAAATACCCAAAGTGCATTACCATAACCACGGAGAATCAGATGACACAATGACAAACCACATCCGAAAGAACATAACCAATACGCCCTCAATTATGCAATACCCAATTACTCATTTCGCTCAATTTCCGTTATAAGACCACAATAGAGCCACACTATGTGTGCCTAAGGCCAAAGAATCACAACTCCACGTAGAATATAAGAGTAACTCACAGAAAATTTCAGAACACGAATAAGCTTAAAAAATCGAATGGCACATCCCTCAACAATAACACTGCAAATCCAACCAATCCGACTCAGTGTAGAATACACATCCTTATTGGGCCTACCAATGGATCCCCAATCATCTTCGGGCACCCACAAATAGATAAATAAACCTTCGAAAGCCTGCTATGATTGAATCATAACACATACTACCATCTGGCTAGCTTCGGCCATGACTTCACATTCCACAACCATGAAACAATCCTCTCCTGAGAACTCCTAGTATCCAAATTCATAGAACACACGGATCCCCCTATCAGATCCTAACTTCACTGCTAGAATACCTAACACATCTCTCATACACAATCATCCCACGAGGAATACTTCTAAAATTCTTCCGTGACATATAGAAAAATTTGAATATCAGCAGTCGATCAACCAGAAGAGTGCCGCAGTTCAGTGAGGTATCCATACATCAAAACACAGTGCCCCTTTCGAAATGTATACTCTCATCAAGCCATACCAACTAGTAACATAATTACCTAGTCATCTGAAACCGTCCATGCTGCCTAAGGACTCATGGGCTTCCCTTCAAAACTGAACTGTGACCTTACACATGCAAATCTCAATCCTACACAACACACCGCATATACCATGCCATCATATGAAAAATACGAAAACTCCATAATCCACTCCCATAGTCGCAAACAACTACATACTCGATTAGCCAAGAACTTTCCATTTGATCCCATCTAGGAGAAAATCACTATACACCACATGCTCCTCACGCCAGTAGGAAATATACTCCCCGAACAGTGGTAGAAACTATTGAGATCTCTTCGAAACCCATTTACACATAACCAAGCTATCAGAACCGAATCTCTCTAACTCAACCCAGCCACGTAGGTTGCCAAAACCCAAGAGCATTGCCACGAATCACATGTAGAAACTAACCACATCATAATCACCCAAAAAACCGATCTTACTCATTACCATGCCGATCCAACCTACTACCAAGCTGTCCTATTCTCCGAGTTTGCTTTTGAATTGCCTTCAAATTGGTAATTTTCCTTGCTAGAACACCACTATCCTTAACTAAAACTTGCCCACGAACTCTAGCATAGAATCACACCGCCCTAAGGCTTATAAGCCGCTAAATTCCCTCTTTATGTATCCCAAAAGTATCACAACCCAAATACTTACTCTGAAGAGACTTCCTGCGAGTCTAAAGCAATTACCTTCACCTCCCTGATCCTGATATGTAGAATCCATAATGATATAGAAATGTCACAAGTCTTGACACCATCCAATGTAAATCTCAGTTTCTAGCCAAATACACATCCTGAAGATTCCCAATTGTTACATGTAAATCTTGAATCCATTAGAACCATTCTCGAAAGTCATTTACTCTGCTCAAATCCCAATTAAACCGACCAAACAAACCGAACGACCTGTGCCCCATTAGCACACCAACACCCGAGGGAGTAACCCACACTCCTAGGCAACCGAGCAAATCTCCTACTCCATGCGCACTACATCCTTCACAACTAACGACTCACTTATTTCATGATTCCCATATACCCATAGAGTGTAATAAAACCCGTATCTAGAAATTCCCTTGCTCGATTCATCCTCAATCTCAACCCCCGCAGTCATAACTGATTCACCAATATACTTCAAACCAAAACCAATACAACACATAATCGTGCAATCAACTCGTCGATAGCAGACTCCCCCACTTGTCTCAAAGCCATGGATCAAAAGACACGATAACTCACAATGCCCATACCCTATTACTGCCATAATACCGCAGTGAGATTAAACTAAATCCTTCCTGAGCTCCTGTAACAAAAACCATCTAGTACTTCAAATTATTTGCAAATCTCTCATTCACCCTTGTAGCAGTCAAGCCAACTCTCATAAGCGACCTGAACTCGAATTGCAACACATATGATTCACTGGTAAAGGAGAACTTTCTACAAAACAACATAGGGGATCATACAACCTCAGGACACCCTGCAGGAGATAACCCCACCTGCTAGCCTCAAACTGATATCTCTCTATACTCCTCCATAGTCATAACTATTACGCAATCACTTAATCTCCCTGAGTCTGAACTCATAACACGACATGAAGATCTAATTCACTCTACAACTAAACTACATGAGAGGTCCTTCAACACACCCATAACTCGAGGCCATACGCCAAATCCAAACAGAAGTCAAACACCCAATTCCTTGCTACATCTCAAGTAAAATCTTTTTGTCACATTCGAATAATCTGAACACATCTCGCAATCAAATCATACTCACCACATAGTCATCCAATCACAAATCCCACCAATAAGGACACCAACAAACATATAAGTCCCAAAAGCATGTGCTCACACATTCAAAATCTCCGTACTCAAGCCACAGACAAAACCTGACCTCAAGTCTTCCAGACTGGCCCATCATCAACATGCCAAAATCTCATCTCGCACCTCAACCATGGAATCATAAAACGTCGATGCACAGCTGATACCGAGCACTCATGTGCGCACACGAATGAGAGGAAGGAATTTAAAGAGTTACGCTTCAAGCTAGGTCAATGTCGCACGATAAGGAAAGAAAGATGGGAAGTATATCCTAAATGTCCTGTAGCCTTTCGAAGATAAGTATGAACGTCATCATACCGGTCCGCTAGACTCTACTAGACACTTGCTCATGACTTGTAGAACCTATGAACCTAAAGATTTGATACCAATATGTCATGGCCCAAAATTCACTACTCGTGATGGCACCTAACCCAACCTGCTAGGTAAGCCAACCAATAATAATCAAATTTCAATTATATTAACAAGACAATTAAATGAAAGTAATTTACTAAATTTTATACATTTTTCAAGGACTGGTAATACAAATCATGAGCTTCTACGAATAGAGTTCACAAAGCGGAAATGAAATAAATACATAGTCTATCTGAAAAGTACATAAACAGAGTTTTATAATCTAAGTCTACCCCGACAAAAAGAGGCAGATACAACAGGGGCACATGTACATCTTCAAGTCCTGCAACCATCGAACACATAAGCAACAACAATCGACATATGCACGCAATGTGCAAAAGTATAGTATCAATACACCCCATGTACTGAGTAACTAACAAACCTAACCTTAGGTAGTGACGAGCTAACACAGGGTCGGGCCCAATACCAATGTTCCATAACAGTTCATAACAGCATAAATGCAAGTATAAAATAGATATCTCAAAAGTAATAATTACTCAGCTCGTTCACAGTTCTAGAAAATGGCCATGCTTTTCAAGTATCTTAGTGAAAGAAAATCCCTGATCTTTTACCAAAAATGCCAAAAGTACGAGTAAGTTTGAAAACTATAATTTTCCAAATATCCTTTTCACAATAAATAAAATGTTCCATTTTCTTTCCAAATAACAAATATAAAATGCCTCTCCATACCCACATCTCAATGTGTATAATAAGTCATGAATCCCATGATACTATAATAACATGAGGAAAAATGCATCTCTATGCCCGCATGTCATGTATGCATGTAAATGCCATATATTTCATAGACGAATCATGTACTCACACTCTCAGAGTACTCAATCTCACTGCCTCACATCCTTTCTTACTAAGTTCAATACTCAGCACAACGGCGTGCAGCCCGATCCACATATATGTATAGTCGACTGGGCTCACTAGGAGTGTACAGACTCCGGAGGGGCTCCTTCTGCCCAAGTGCTATATTGCTGCAACGTGCAGCCCGCCCCCATACTGCTGTGGCGTGCAATCCGATCCAAATACTTCTGCGGCGTGCAGACCGATCCAAATACCGCTGTCACTCATAATCAGGCTCTTAGCCTCACTTAGTCATCAATCTCTCCAATCTCACTCATGGGCTCACAATGTCATGAAACTAGCTCGACAACAATGATATGATATATCAATAGACAACAACTGAGACTCATATATGATATGAATGCATGAATATAACTGAGTACGAAATATCAATGAAAATCAGTGAGATGACAGCAAGAAACAACCACTACGGGTACAAATAATATCAACATAAAGCCTAAACATGATATTTAGCATGATTGATGGCTAAGTTACTTTATCACATGGTGAAAACACAAATATCAACAAAATAGGGCCACTATGCAGTGCCACAGGAAAAACAAAGTCCCAATTCACAGGGTGCACGCGCACACGCCCGTCACCTAGCATGTGCGTCACCTCAATACCGATCACATAACACGTAATGCGGGGTTTCATACCCTCAACACTAAGTTTAGAAGAGTTACTTTCCCCGAACAAGCAAATTCCAATATCGAGCAAGCCAAACGATGCTCCAAGAATGCCATCTTACCTGAAGCGACCTCCGAACGACTCAAAACTAGCCAAAATCAACTCAAATACATCAAATAAATCCCAAGGAAACAATTCCAAATGATAAAGATCGAATCCTAAATAAAATTCTAAATCCGACCAAAGCTCACACCCGGGCCCGCACCTCGAAACCTGAAAAACTCACAAAATCTGACAACCCATTCAATTACGACTCCAACCATACTAGTTTTACTCAAATCCGACTCCAAATCGGTGTTCAAAACTCAGAAATTCATATTATAAAACTTTAGGCCAAAACCCTTAATTTTCTCTTTAAATTCATCAATCAATTGCTAAAAACAAAGATAGATTCGTGGAATAAGATCAAAATCAAGTGTATAACACTTAACCTAATCCTTGTGATGAAATTTGCTTCAAAAATCACCTCAATCCGAGTCTCACATCTCAAGAATATGAAGAAAGAACAAAACCCTCGATTTTTATAGCTTCTGCCCAGCATTTTCCGCATTTGCGGACAAATTGTCGCATCTACGACCACCATATCTGCGGTAAACCTTCGCTTCTGCGAAAATAACCTTGCCCATAAATCCCCGTATCCGCGAGGTGTCAAATCCCACTTTTGCGAAGCCTTACGCACCTGCGATTCCAAGTCCCGCATCTGCGCACACGCAAGTGCGCTACAAAATCTGCTTCAGCGGTCTTCTTCGCCCAACCTCTTCTCGCTTCTGCGACTCCACGAGCACTTCTGCACCATCACACCTGCTCAATACCAGTCGCAGGTGCGGAACACCAGAACCAGCAGCTGAAACATTGAAGAATCCGAAATCAATCTGAAACGCGCCCGAGCCCCTCGGGACCCCGTCCAATCATACCCACAAGTCACATAACATAACACGAACATACTCAAGGCTTCAAAACACGCATAGAAACATTGAAACGAAGAATCACACCTCAAATCGAAATCTATGAACTTTGAACTTTAAATTTTCAAAACTCGCGCCGAAACATATCAAATCATCTTAGAATAAACCCAAATTTTGCACACAAGTCCCAAATGACATGATGAAGCTATTAAAATTCTCGGAACCACAATCTGAATCCGATATCCTCAAAGTCAACTTCCGGTCAAACTTATGAACTTTTAAACCTTCAAATTTTTAATTTTTTGCCAACTTGTGCCGAAACCTTCTAGAAACATCCAAATGCAAATCCGGGCATATGCCCGAGTCCAAAATCACCACCCGAACCTAACGGAACCATCAAAACTCCTTTTCGGGATCAAATTCTCGAAAAGTCAAACTTGGTCAACTCTTTCAAATTTTAAAGCTTCTAGCTCAGAAGCATTCTTCGAAATCAATTCCAAAAAACCTGAAAATCAAAACCGACGATTCACATAAGTCATAATGCATCATGCGGAGCTACTCATGCCCGAGAACTAGCGAACAAAGTGCAAATGCTCAAAATGACCGGTCAGGTCATTACATGTAAACCTTCCAATCAGAAGTTGATCAATTAAATTGTAATGCATTAATGACTATTTTGTATAATTTTGTGTGCAAGAGCATCACATATCTGAAATGTACTCGGCCTAGGAGACGTGTGTTTTTCTTTCTCAAACTTTTGGTTTGTTCTTGGCATCACTTTTGCATCATTTTATACTTTTCTTTTTTGATATAGTAACTCTTAATTTTAATTAACCATACTTCAATTTAAAGGAGTTTGTACGAGTTCTAGCACATATTTTTTCAACATCTTAACTTGAACAAATGAAAATCCTCCTGAAACAGTAGCACATTATGTTAATTTCCTGGTATACTTCATCGTACCTTCATCTCATGAGTATCCTTTCTTCTTTCCTTCCTTCAGGCTTTATCCGGCATTTGCACTAATATCTCTTTGATGGACACTTAGATTTTTTGTAGACTACTCTGAAAAAAAAAATGCTCACTACTTGTGTAGAAAAGGAAAATTTAATAAATGCCTTCAAAATTTATAATTTTTTAATGACCAAAGGAAACCATAAGTGTAAGCATGAGTTTGATCCAAAACTACCTGAAATGCAATAATAAAAAGCTCTTATTTAGCGTGCCGTCAGATGAAAGAGTTAAGTGAAGCACCAGCGTGTCACCCTAAAGAACAAAAACTATCAAGGTCTAACATCATGCAAAAATCCAGCAGATTCCTGACTAATAGAGGTTAATTCATCACAACACAATTAAATCATATGTTACCCGATATGTTAGCCACCAAAAAGCCACAAGGATAATGAAATAAGGTAGAATATAATATTTAGATGTAAGATTGAATAAATATAGCTATAGCTTTCCACAACATCTTAGGGAGTGGGTGAATAACGACAAATATGTATATCAGACAACAAGGGATCGGACTCAGTGTGCTTCTTGAATAAAAAGAAAAGTGAACTCATAGCTCAAATGAAACTATACCATATATAGATATATATATGTTCCACAAAATATTAGAAATTGTACTAAAATATATACCTTCCTATAAAAATAGTGTCATTAGCAACTATTACCTCGATGAGCTACTTGTATCCCACTTCTAACATATGACTCGTCGCCAAAGATCACGGCGCAAAATCCTTAAGTCGAATTAGCTTCTGAAAACTCCTATAGCACAACGAAAGTGGAAATACATATGAAAGTTTCTTACTTGTTCTAAACCAAGCGAATGTCATTGCACATGCATCCAAATGAAAAATCATCTCTGAATATCATGTCAAACATGACGAATGAATGATGGATCCATTTGTGAATATAATGGAGCAAATGTACCTAAAAAATAAATAATCATATCATTTAGATAGTCTAATAGGTGTAGCCTTAATATTTTATAATTATTTTTGTTTCCTGGGCATATATTTATTTATTTATTATTACCAAGAAATGCCTTTATAGTTATAGAATTATAAAAACTAGAGTGTAAAAAAAATTTACTGCAACAGTCATAAGGAAATCAAAATCAGGACAGAAAAAATATCCCAATAGAAAAAGGCATAATGACTTGTAAGTAATATCTCTAATAATGCAATAGCAAACTCATCATTAAAATTTCAAGACTACAATCAACTAGACAATTTTACCTGCAAACAAGTAAAAAGTAAGGCAAAACAAAGTCATTATTTACATAAAGCATTGCATAAGGAAACATGAGATCTGGTGAGATTTTTCAGTGAGTTATATTAGGTCACTTGTCAGGACATAGTACTTGCAATCTTAATTGTATGCCTTTAATTTTGACCATATTTCTCGTCTTATACTTCTTATTCAATTCATGTAACAAAACAAGCTATACGAATTAGGTCACCTCATCGAACACCAAAAAAAAAGTGATAGTTAAAACATCACTATTTTTCGTGAAAAACACACAACTCTAAGATAATATTTTTTTACTGCTGCAAGTCTGGAGGTATACAAATCAGTGATGCACAAAATTTATTGAAAGAATTCAACTCCCTTTTTGATTATTATGAAAAAGATTCAATTTTTTTCTCGAGATGCTATAAGCAATCCTTCTTGCCGGTACAAGCGTAAAGGTCTACAAATTAACCCATGCACTCGATTTGCTTGAGGAACTTAACTCTTTAATATAGTAAAAATTTATTAGAAGAAGACGAAAACAAATATATAAATTGATATTGAAAATGAAACTAGTATAATCGAAGTATTTATATTTTAATAAAATTATATACTTGCGATCATGCCTTAAAATTTGCTTAGCACTTTTCAGAAATATTTAACTATTTATTTATTAGTAATAAAAGAAACAAACTTTTATATTGAGATTCTGCATTGTCTAGCTTATCACCTGAATTAGTTTGGCAAAAACTTGTAGCCACTCAATCCCAATGACAGTGAACTTAACAAAAGAACACACTAATATACATTTAATATTCAATAAGAAAGAAAACAATATTATGCTAAAAAGGTTTACACCATGCTCAAATGAAGAAACGAACCCTTATGTAGCAAGAGTTTCATGTATAATAAAACTTCAACTCTTAAAAATTTGCTAAACTAACATGTACTTTAACAAAATAATTGTTTTTTTAAATTTTAACTCAATATCCTACTGCACTCCCAATTTTACATATACGAAAATACTCCCACAACTAAACCATGAATTTGAATGTTACAAAAAAAACTTTCTCATAGCTACATAATTCATTTTAATATAAACATCTTCTTAAAAACTAATGAAGGTAAAAATATGTTCATTCCATGTTTATCTTTCTTTAAAAAAAATGTTTACTCAACTTTCAATACTCAATGCATGTAACTAGAAGTTCGTGTAAAATTTTTAAAAAAAAATCAAGTACTAAGAATTGTTAAAGCCACCATCTTAATATATAAAAAAAATATTAGAACCTCCGTTCATTCAATAAAAGAGTGGAAACAGTCAGAATATATCCCAAGATTGCATCTTTGGGTCTTATCTCAATCAACACTTATATTACAGAGTTAACGAAAGTACCTAGAGATGGAAAATAACTTAAATGATCAGCTGATAACTTCGTTTATCCACGAATCAAACGAACGCAACAACTTGAAACTAACAATAACAGCAGCAAAAGAACCCAGAAGACACCTTCAAACTCACCAGCTTTTTTAAAGAAGAAAGAACTACAAACAAACTTCAAGTTTTTTATATTTTCTGAAAGATTTTTGCTCTTTTCTGAAAAATACTCAAAGGTTAAAGGCCGCTGAAATTTTACCTTCAGCTCTTTATTTTTTCTGATGTCCCCCAAAGAATGAAGAAAAAGATTTTTCTTATAGTGACAGAAGGCTTTAAAGTGTTAACTAAAATTCTGTTAAAAAAGAAGGGGAAAGGACAATACTTTCTACCAAATCTGCATCCAAACTAAAGGTGTCTAATGGGACGGGCCTATCCGGAACCGGCCCGGCCCAGACCGGTTGAAACCGGAACCGGAACAGCCCGGTATATAGGGGCCGGGTGGGGCTGGGTAGGAGGGGTAGAGGAGGTTGGTCCATTTTTTATTTTTTTCGATTAACCGGAACGGTCAAACCCGATCAAAGTGAACAGTATACTTTACTGGGTTAACCGACCCGGTACAACGGTCATATTTTTTTTCTTTAAATTTTTTTACTTGTGGGGCCCACTTAAAATAGGGGCAACGGTCACCTTTGCAGGGATCCGTTGCCCAACGGTCAAATTTGCTGAATAGCCATTTTTTGGTCATTTTTTTTTTAAAAATTAACACTTTTTCAATTTACGAAATTAATCTTTTCTAAAACTATAAATACACCCCCTCTTCTTCATTTCTTCACTCATCTCTTATTTCTCAATCTCAATTTCTCTCATTCTCTCATTCTTCACTCTTCAATTCATCTTCTAAATTTATTTGGCTATATATAAGTGCAATTTTTTCCATATTCATTGTTTTCTTTATATATTTTACTATATATTAATATAAATTACAATAGTTGTACAAAATAAAAAATAAAAAATAAAAAAATACTGTAACCGGCCCAGCCCGACCCCTAACCCATACGGTTAAGTTTTTACCCGGATTAACCCGAACCCGTTAACTATAACCCATAACCGGCCCGGTACCTCTACCCGTCCGGTTCAACAAAACTCCAACCCAGCCCGGCCCACCCGTTAGACACCTTTAATCCAAACAAGGGAGTAGATTAAAGGTGTCTAACGGGTCGGGCCTACCCGGAACCGGACCGGCCCAGACCGGTTGAAACCGAAACCAGATCGGCCCGGTATGTAGGGGGCCGGGTGGGGCTGGGTAGGAGGGGGTTGGTCCGTTTATTTTTTTTACCGGTTAACCGGACCGGTCAAAGTGAACAGTACACTTTACCGGTTTAACCGGCCCGGTATGTAGGGGGCCGGGTGGGGCTGGGTAGGAGGGGTAGAGGGGGTTGGTCCGTTTATTTTTTTTACGGGTTAACCGGACCGGTCAAAGTGAACAGTACACTTTACCGGTTTAACCGGCCCGGTACAACGTCTATAATTTTTTTTTTGGTTGTTTTGTAAATGTTTGGTCCTCACTTATCCGTTGGCAACGGTCACCTTAGCAGGGAGCCGTTGCCCAACGGCAGATTTGCACAAATGACCCTTTTTAAAAAAAAAATTAACACTTTTTCAATTTACAAATTTAACCTTTTCTAAAATTATAAATACACCCCCCTCTTCTTCATTTCTTCACTCATCTCTCATTTCTCAATCTCAATTCTCTCATTCAAATTAAATCATGCCCCGTGATTCTAGAGTGCGCTCATATGTTTGGGAACACTTTGATGTGGTAGA
>ML312839.1:0-27276 GCA_005239505.1 Nicotiana paniculata | reverse complement strand
GTATTTTGGGAACTGGAAAGTTGCCCCAATTGACGTTCCAAGTTTCTCATTGTTGCTGCTTGGGCCTGGTGATTAGCCATTATTTTCTTATTGAAATAAAGTTGGTTGTTCATCATTCTCTTCATAATCTCCTCAAAGCTAGATGATTGTTCAGCCTGAGGTGGTCTGTATTGTTGTTGAGGTGCTTGAGGCCGATATTGATTCTGATTGCCTTGATTACCACCCCAAGAGAAATTTGGGTGGTTCCTCCAGTTGGGATTATAGGTGTCCCCATACTTATTTGTTTGGCCTCGATTTACATTCACAAAATATACAAACTCTGGATTTGCTGGGCATAGATTGCTCATATAACCCTCTCCACAAACTTCACAAAATACCTGAATCTGTTGAACTGGTTGCACTGGCTGGGCCTGTTGCTTGTTAATGATCAGATTCATTTGATTGACTTGGTTAGTCAATGTAGAGATCTGAGATGATAATGCTGAGACAACATCAATTTCAAGAACCCCTGGTGACTTCTGAACCACATTTCTCCCCATCTAACCTTGCCAGTCTGGATTGCTTTTGGAGAATTTATTCAATAATGCAAATATTTCATCATAATTCTTCTCCAGCACCTGACCTCTGGCTCCTGCATCTACCATAATTTTTGTTTGCGGATGGAGCCCCTCAATGAAAGTGTGAACTAACACCTCGTTTGTCTGATTGTGATGAGGGCAGTCTCTGAGTAACCCGTTGAACCTTTCCCATGCTGAATATAAAGATTCACCCATTTTCTATCTAAAGGAGACTATCTCACTCCTAATCTTTGCAGTCTTTCTTGAAGGGAAGAACCTTGCCAGAAATTTTCTCGCCAAATCGTTCCATGTTGTGATGGAATTAGCTGGTTCTGCCTTCAGCCATCGCTTTGCTTCGCCCAATATAGAGAATGGGAAAAGCGTGAGCCTCACATAATCTGGCGTGACCCCGTTAGTGATATAAGTATCACTAATCTCCAAGAAGTTCAGAATGTTCTGTTGTGGATCCTCGTGTGGAAGACCCAAAAACTGCCTGTTTTCATGAAGTAGTTGGATCATGCTCTGTTTCAGCTCAAAGTGCCCAGTGATTCTGGGCTTCACGATGCTGGAGGTGACATTAGCAATACTGGGCATTGCCACCTCCTGAACAGCCATGTGTTGTTCCTCTGCCATGTTCACAAGAAATCGGATGAAGTCCTGAATATTGTCTGTATCTCTTGCTTCTCGCAATCTCCTGTGAAATGATCTCTCAGGTTCGGGGTCAAAGTCGTCAAGTCTATCCTGGCTTCCGACCCTATGCATTCACTCAAAGTTCCTGAGATTAGAGAAAAAATCATGTGATGTTAGACTCAATGAAATAAACAACTAAAGCAAGTAACTAAAAAGTAGTCTATATTCAAGTCCCTGTCAACGGCGCCAAAAACTTTTTGGTCCAAAATGCACACGCAAGTATACATGGTCGTAGCAAGTAATATAATGTTAAATCGAATGTCGAACCCACAGGGACTTGCGTAAACTACTTGTTGAATCACTCCAATTGTTATTTAATCGAGCCAAAACAAAATCCAGGAATGTAACTACTTTATTCTACGATTATATGAAATAATTATCAAGGAACGAGAGTATTATTGTGTATTCAATAGAGACAAATATTCTAGGGTTGTGATCAATTCACAACTCGTATTGCATTCTAATTAACTCTCCCTTTCATATAATTCACTCATGGTTGCTAATTAATCGATAAATGCTCTCATAGCCTTCTCCCGAAGCACTACTCGCCTATTCTCAATAGATTAACGCCTATATTCCTATGAAATTAATCTATTAGAACGCACTAAGATTACGATGTTTAATTAAGCACGGTGACTAGGTATATTCCTATCCTAACCACAAATCCGCTCCCCTGAAGGGTTAAGATCGCGCTCTCTTCAATTCTTCTCTAATCTATATACGGCTTTCCCAAGCATAACATAGATAGTATATAGAACCAAATTGCTGGCCAAACAATTAAGCAATTAAACGCAGAATTGAAGAAACAACCATATATTGAGCGAACTATAATAAAGGTTAATTTAATGTTGAATAACAATATTCATGGCTAAACCAAAACCCCAGAATAATGGGTGTTTAGCCACTCATACTAGAATCAAACAATTGCATAAGTTTTGCATAAATGGAAAATACTAGATTAAGATGAAGAAAACTGATAATCATTTGCGTCCTCAATGATCTTGTGTGTATATTCTCTCCAAAAATGGCATCCCCCACTCAAAGTTGTGTTTTTGGGTCTATTTATATGTTTGGGACAAACCCTAAATGTGTAGGAGACTTCTATTCAAACCGGGAAACACTTAAAACCTTCAAAACTCAGAATTTACCAGACCAGGGACCTCAGGCGTTAAGCCCCAAACACGCAACTATAGCCTGGGTAGGCCTTTTCGACTCTTGAGCGTATTTTTGACGTTTATGCACCGATTTATCTCGGCTTCCATCTCCAATTCACCTATACATGAAATAGACTCCATTATGCACATATGACGTGTATTTTTATCATAAAAGCACATAAAATGTAAGGTACATAATGCTTAAAACTATGGATTCTAGCCATGCATCACGTCTTAATTGTCAGCAGGTTAAGTATGAGCACCAGAGGCCAGGAGTCCTACTTCAGTAGATGCCCATTTCATAGTGGAAATGGGAGCGCATCACTATGGACTTCGGGGTTGGGTTAACTCGGAATTGCGGAAGGTTGACGCGGTTTGGGTCATTGTGGATAGATTGACCAAATCGGCGCATTTCATTCCAGTAGCTACCACTTATACTTCTGAGAGGTTGTCCCAGATCTACATTCGGGAGATAGTCCGGTTGCATGGTGTGTCGGTGTCCATTATATCATATCGAGGTCCTCAGTTCACCTCGCACTTCTGGAGATCATTACATAGTGAGATGGGTACCCAGATAGACCTTAGCACAGCATTTCATCCTCAGACTGATGGTCAGTCGGAGCGTACAGTTCAGATATTGGAGGACATGCTCAGGGCATGTGTGATTGATTTTGGAGGTCAGTGGGACCAATTCTTTCCTTTGGCTGAGTTTGCTTACAATAGTAGTTATCAGTCCAGCATTGAGATGGCACCATTTGAGGTTTTGTATGGTCGGCGATGTCATTCTCCTATCGGGTAGTTTGAGCCTAGCGAATCTAAGTTATATGGCACCGACCTGGTGAGGGATGCTTTGGAGAAAGTGAAGTTGATTCAGGAAAGGCTCCGCACAGCACAGTCCAGACATAAGAGTTATGCGGATAAGAGGGCGCGTGATGTATCATTTATGTAAGGAGATAAGGTCTTGTTGAAAGTCTCGCCTATGAAGGGTATTATGAGGTTTGGGAAAAAGAGCAAGTTGAGCCCGAGGTTTATAGGTCCCTTGGAGGTGTTGAGGCGAGTTGGGGAGGTTGCTTATGAGCTAGCCTTACCTCCTAGTTTATTAGGAGTTCATCCAGTTTTTCATGTATCCATGCTCCGGAAGTACCACGCCGATTTCTCTCACGTGGTTGATTTCAGCACTATTCAGTTGGATGAGAGTTTGGGCTACGAGAAGGAGCAAGTTGCTATTATTGATAGACAGGACCGACGGTTGAGGTCCAAGAGAGTTTCTGCGGTAAAGGTCTAGTGGAGGGGTCAACCTATCGAGGAAGTGACCTAGGAGTTCGAGGAGGACATGCGGAGCAGATATACACACTTATTCAGCACTCTAGGTATGATTCTAGACATGTTCGAGGACGAATGTTGGTTTAAGAGGTGGAGAATGTAACGATCCGACCGGTTGTTTTGTGTTATCGGACCCCGTTCCCCTAAATGAAACTTCCCATAGCGGCTTATTATGATTTATGACTTGCGGGGACTAGTGGTCCGGGATTCGGGGGGTGTTTAGAGTGCTATAGGAACATTTGGTTCCTTAAGGTTGGCTTTTGAGGCCAAGTTTGAACTCGGTCAAAATTTTTAGTAAATGACCTCAAAATTGAGTTTCGACGATTGCGGTAGCTTCGTATGATGATTCCGGACCTGGGCGTATGTTCGGAATGGGTTTCTGATGACCCGGGAGCGTTTCGGCGCCCAATATTGAATTAAGAGTTCCTTAAGTTCCTATTATGGTTTGGGACGTGTTTTTGTGATATCGAGGTCCGAACGGAATTTCAAGATCGGGAATAGTTCTGTTATGTCATTTATGACTTGACTGCAAAATTTGGTGTCATTCCGAGTAGTATAGGTAGTTTCGGCGCGTTGTTAGCGAAGTCTAGAAAACTAAAGTTTATAAGTTTGGTTCTAGGGGTTTTGAGGTATGATTTTTGAGTTTTAGCGTTGTTTTGGGTATTCCGAAGGCTCGAGCGAGTCCGCATAATGATTTGGGACTCGTTGGTATATTTGGACGGGGGCTCGGGTGGGCCCAGGTGCCTCCCCGACACCACACGAGGCCGAAAACCAGTTGCATTAGCTGTTGGTTCGCCTGTTCTGGTGTGACCGCAGGTGCGGTTGCCCAGTCGCAGGTGCGGGACCGCTCCTGCGGTCCCAGCCCCGCAGGTGTGACCCCCAGTGGTCAGGCCAATTCTCGCAGGTGCAATCTCCACTCTGCAGGTGCGTACCCAGGCATCCTAGTCAATTCCCGCATATGTGAGCCTTTGCTCGTAGGTGCGAGACTCGAGCCGCAGGTGCGGAAACGCTGTTCAGAGAGTGTGTTTTTATACACGGGAATTAACTCATTTCCATTATCTTCATCTTCTTCCTTGGGGCGATTTCCACCATTCTAGAGGGGCAAACGACCTGGTCATTGAAGGTAAGTAAATTCCACTCTAATACTAGCTTCATGCATGAAATACTAGCTTAATTAACTACCTAAATTAGTGGAAATTCAAGAATGGGGGTAGTAACCTGGGGCTCTCGATAATTTGAAAATTTATCCATGAATTAGCTATGAAATCAAGTAGAAATCGTATATTAATGATCCTTAGGTTATGGGTGAGTGTTTCCTTCGAGAATTTTCGGAATCCGAGCATGTGGGCCCGGGATTGGATTGTAGAATTTCTTCAAGAATGGGAAATTTACTAAGTGAGTTGGAGAATTTCCATGTTTTGAGCATAAATTAATGAATTTGTATAACATTTGGCTAGTTTCGAGTCCTTGGGTGTAGAGTTCGGAGTTTTGGGCACGTTCTTGGTCCGGGAAGTAGGTTCGATGCGAGGTGAGTCTCCTTTATAACCTTGTAAGGGGGAATTGTCTCCCTAGGCGATTATAAATAATTGCATGTCCTTATTTGCGGGGGCTACACACGCACGAAGTGACGAAAGTCCGTGCGTAGCTACTACTATGTTATGTTGGGTAGTTCTAGGACTCACGAGCATGCTTATAGGTTCCTTACGTGTATTCCTAAACGTATATTGAATTTATTATTATCCTT
Source organism: Nicotiana paniculata (assembly GCA_005239505.1). Classification (NCBI taxonomy): domain Eukaryota; kingdom Viridiplantae; phylum Streptophyta; class Magnoliopsida; order Solanales; family Solanaceae; genus Nicotiana; species Nicotiana paniculata. Next base: position 21,808 of record ML312839.1, on the reverse strand, counting down.
GATTTGGCATGAGAACATTAGTAAGTTGTGGTCCATGATATATTTCTTAGGTTCTTGCCTTAAAGAATAATCTCTGATAATTCCCTAAAAATTGATAATATTACGTATGTATGCGCCACCGCGCCACATGAATGACTCGTGAGCGGAATAGACCTACTATTATGTCAACCGCGTCGCATGTTTGATTCGCGAGCAGGGTAATAGATGCATCTATGGTTCGAGCCGTTCGACCCTCGGCAGTGCATATTTTTTTTCGTGACGTTTCGGTCGTACGTGTCCGGCCTATTATGTGATGTATGATTCACTGGGGATTTGTTGTAATTATACAAACTGGTTCATGTTAATAAGGGAATTTAGTACATTATGTGTTAGTGAAATTTGACATGCAAAGGTAAATACAACTATACTTGATGATATATCTCCTTGTGATTTCTACGACTGTTATGCCTGCCTAGTTCCTATTAAATCATGTTATTTAGAAATGTTGACCCTAGTAAGTATCACGTTTACCTCTCGTCACTACCTCTTCGAGGTTAGGAGGGATACTCATTGGGTACATATTTGTTTATGTACTCATGTTGCACTTCTGTACTTAATTGTACAGGTTCTGAGGCTGGTGCATCTGGTTATCAGACGGACCTCGATTCTGATCTCAGTTGGACACGACTTCACGGTGAGCTGCTTCTCCTTAGGATTCTCGGTGGCACCTTGGAGTTTTCTTTTGCTTATTTACTGTCTATTCATTTCAGACAGTAGGATTGTATATTAGGTTTTGTATATTCTGTTAGTATGCCCGTAGGACTTATGATACTAGTTCCTGGCACACACGTAGTTGTTATTTTGGTTTACGGGTCTGTATCTATACATATTGGCTCATTTCTCATCATGACTGTGTCGATTAAAAACTGGCTAATTATCTTTGTCAAATCACGTTTTAACTTTTAAAAACCGAGTATATTTTAAAGTGTTTAAACTAATAAGAAGGAACCTGTAGCAACTTAAGAGTCTGCTTGCCTGACCCCGCAGTTAGTCGCCATCACGACCTCAGTTAGGATTTTGGGTCGTGACAAAAACGTTTTGACCTATATCGATTAATATAAAAAACAAAACTTCTCGACCTACAATATTGATCATCAATTACAATATAGTGTATGTGTGTGTATGAAATTACTCATACTTAAATATAACATAAAAAATGTCTTTACATAGATGCTATTATAATCTATTAAAAGTAATTACCTAGTTAATATAATTTTTTGTAAAGATTATGCTTATAGTTTATAATTATTTATAANAGAATGGAAAACGGGTTCCCCCCCCCCCCACCCTCCCATTTCTCTTATTTTCTTCCCCAAAATTTCCCTAACTCTCTCTCTATACCTTCCCCTCCCCTTCTCTATTTTCCTCACACAAATCTCATTCCCCACCCCGTGTAGCCACCGCCCATCGCCGTTGATGTCACCGGCCAGAGCTGCCACTTCCAGTGTTGACTGCCGCCCCTCTCTCTCCCTCTCCACCTAAAAAAATCTAGGTTTGAATTACAACCCATTTCTTTGTTATTTCTAGTTTTTGTTTCAATTATTTCAACATTGTATTTTATTGTTTCAATTAGTATTTAAATTCTTTGAACATTGAATTTTATTGAGGACTAGGGTTTAGGTCTTGTTTTAATTAGTTTTGTTAATTAATTTTATTACCTAATTAGTTTAATTAGTGTTGAATAGTTTAGTTAGATTTGAATTATACTTTGTATTGTCTTGAATAGTTTAGTTAGAATCTAGGGTTTAGGATATGGTTTGAACTTTTAGGATATGAATTGAACTTTTAGGATATGAATTAAATTTTTAATTTATGAATTGGACTTTTAGTTTATGAATTGAACTTTTAGTTTATAAATTAAAATTTTAGGATATGAATTGAAATTTTAGGATATGAATTGGACTTATAGGATATGAATAGGAACTTTTAGGATATGAATTGAACTTTTAGGATATGAATTGAACTTTTAATTTATGAATTGGACCTTTTGGATATGAATTGAACTTTTAGTTTTGTAACGACCCGACCGGTTATTTTGAGCTCTAGCGCGTCGTTCAGCGGTTTGAGGTCATGAGCAGCTCCATTTCAGGTGTTATGACTTGTACGTGTGGTCGGAATTAAATTTCGGGAAGTTCGGAGTCAAATTGGAAGGAAAATTCTCATTTCGGAAGCCTTAAGTTGGAGGAATTGACTAAGATTGGGATTCTGAGTAAACGACCTCGGAATCATGATATGAAGGTTCCAGCAGGTTTGTATGATGATTTCAGACTTGAGCGTATGTCCGGATCGGGTTGGATAACCCGGGAGCGTTTCGGCGTATATTGTGTAAGTTAGTATTTTAGAAGGATTTCATAAATTTGGGTTGGAAAGCATTTCAGAGTTATTGATGTCCGTTTGGGATTCCGAGCCTGGGAATAGCTTTGTATGGTGATTCTGGAGTTGGGAGCGAGATCAAAAGTGAATTCGGATGTCCGTAGGTTATTTTGAAGTCATTTGGCTAAAGATAGAAATCTGAAGGTCTTTGAGAAATCCGACCAGAAGTTGGAACAGGTCTGTAATGTCGAATATGACTTGTGTGCAAAATTTGGGGTCAATCGGCTGTGATTTGATAGGTTTCGGCATCGGATGTAGAAGTTGGAAATTTCAAGTTCATAAAGTTTGAATTTTAGTGTGATTCATGATTTCGGCGTTGTTTGATGTGATTTGAGGCCTCGAGCAAGTCCGCATTATGTTTTGGAATAGTTTGGTGTAATTGGACGTGGTCCCGGGGGCCTCGGGTGGATTCCGGGTGGTTAACGGATCAAGTTTGGAGTTTGAAGAAGTGCTGAGATTGTTGTCATCTGGTGTGATCGCACCGGTGAGGCTTTGGCCGCAGGTGCGGAGCCGCAGGTGCGAGTTTTCGCTGGAGCTGAGGAAGTCGCAGGTGCGGGAGTTTGAGCGCACCTGCGGGAGCGCAGGTGCGAAGGTTGGATCGCAGGTGCGGAAATGAGGCCTGGGCAGAATGTTTTAAAACGGGAATTTTGGCAATTCTCCTCCTATTTTCATTTGGTATGGGCGATTGCGGAGAGCTTCAAGGAGGGATTTTCGTCAAGGATCACAAGGTAAGTTATCCCAAACTCTTTTTAAGTTAAATGCATGGTCTAGGTACAGATTTGAGTAGGGGAATTTGTGGAAAATATGGAATTTTGAAGAAAAACCTAGAAATTTGGTAATTTGGATTCTAGCCACGAATTTTAGCATGAAAATTAGAGTAAATTGTATATCTGAGCTAGTAAGTCTATGGGTAGAGTTTATCTTCGAGAAATTTCGGAATCTGGGCACGTGAGCCCGAGGGCATTTTGGTCAATACTTCGAGCGGAGATGAGAATTTATATAATCTGAATTTTTACAAGTATTAGGGTATATTTTCATTGGTTTTCCCGTTATTTGGCTAGTTTTGGAACGCTGTGCATCAATTGGTGTCGTCGGAAGGGCTTGGAAGCCGGTTATGGAATTTCAGAGCGAGGTAAGTCTCCTTTCTAACTTTGTGAGGGGGAATTGTCCCCCTAGGTGAACTAATTAAATATGTGCTACTATTTGTGGGGGCTACGTGAGCACGAGGTGACGGGAGTCCGTGCGTAGCTACTATTATGCTTATGTCCGGGTAGCCTAGGGCCCACTAGCATGTTTTACTTGTTGTACTTGCAACTTTGTTGGTAAAAAGAGACTGTCTAATCTCATTGAATTAGTAAATGAATACTTAGGTAGGTTAAACTTCTTTTTCTTAATCATGTAAAAGGAGAATGTACCCTTATTCAGCTAAATATTCCCTGATAAATTCCGGATTTACTACTTGAATGGACCTATTTATATGCGGGTACCCGAGTCGCAAATATGATTCGCGAGCAGGGTAACTCTATAATGCATATGTAACCGCTTTGCATGTATGAATTGCGAGCGGGGTAAATCCTCCTACCACACTCTTATGGGATCGGGTCGTTCGCCTCGGCAGGATTTATGTACCACACTCTTATGGGATCGGGTCGTTCGCTTCGACAGAATTTATGTACCACACTCTTATGAGATCGGGCCGTTCGCCTCGGCAGGATTTATGTACCGCACTCTTATGGGATCGGACCGTTCGCCTCGGCAGGATTTATGTACTGCACTCTTATGGGATCGGGCCATTCGCCTCGACAGGATTTATGTACCACACTCTCATGGGAGCGGGTCGTACGCCACGGTGGATTGAAAGATACATATATGGTTCGCGCCGTTCGACCCTTCGACAGTGCACAGTTTACTTTTATGTTGGATCGGGCCATACGCCTCGGCAATTCCTTTCCTATGTACTTACTATCCCTATTGAATCGTGCATATATTTGGCTAGAAGCCAGTGTACCTAAGGGTTTTCCCTAAATTGAAGTATAATAACCTTTTCATGAAGTCGTATCTATGTATATGTTTTGGTTATGGAAGTAAATTGTAAATTGAGCGCTGAATAAATTGTAAGGAAGGGATCGTACCGTGTAATTATACTCGTTTGATATATACTCTTACTTTGTTTCGTATTGATTCATTTCGTTACTATACCTGATATTAATTGACTTTTAGCAAGTGTCTAATTCGACCTCTCGTCACTACCTCTCTAAGGTTAGGCGGGATACTTACTGAGTACACGTTGTTTTCGTACTCATGCTACACTTGATGTGAATTTTGTTGCACAGGTACCTTCATAGCAAAGTGGCTGACTTGGAGACTTAGAGGGGCTGCATCATCCGGAGACGACCCGCAGCCGGCAGAGTCTTCCTCATATGTATTTGTATTTTATTTTAAATTCTTTGTCCAACTTGTATCTCGGACAAGCTTTGTAATAATTGTAAAAATTCATAGAAATTGCTCATGTACTTGTGTCACCGGGTTCTAGGATGTGTTTGGGGTGTATTTTATCAAAATGGAATATTGGACTGTTATTTCTACTTAATGGATTTTATTTAGATATTACGTGTTAAGTGAAAGGTAATGATTTCAAAAAAAATGCTAAAATAGGAAATTTAACTTAACCATTTAATGATTGGTTTGCCTGACAGTAGTGTCCGGCGCCATCACGACCTTATGGATTTTGGGTCGTGACAAGTTTATGAATTGAAATTTTTGGATATGAATTGAAATTTTAGTTTACGAATTTAACTTTTAGTTTATAAATTGAAATTTTAGGATATGAATTGAAATTTTAGGATATGAATTGGACTTTTAGGATATGAATTGGAACTTTTAGGATATTAATTGAAGTTTTAGGATATGAACTGAACTTTTAATTTATGAATTGGACCTTTTGGATATGAATTGAAATTTTAGTTTATGAATGAACTTTTGGATATGAATTGAACTTTTAGTTTTTGGATTGAACTTTTAGTTTATAAATTGAACTTTTAGGATATGAATTGAACTTTTAGGGTATGAATTGGACTTTTAGGATATGAATTGGACTTTTAGGATATGAATTGGAACTTTTAGGATATGAATTAACTAAAAAAAGATTAGGATATGAATTAACTAAATTAATTTGTTCTTGTTTTATTTGTATAGATGGAACATCATACTTGGATGTACAATAGGAATTATCCTAATCGTCGGGGATTGCGAGAGGATTTTGTAGAAGGGGTTGATGACTTTATTAGACATGCAATGTCACTTCCACCATACCAAAGTGAAGGAGTAATTAGATGCCCTTGTGTTAGGTGCGACCATATGAAGTTTGGAAAACTGGAGGAAGTTAAGCTTCATCTTTATAGGAAGGGGTTTATAGAGAATTACTTTGTGTGGACTAATCATGGAGAGATCGATGGTAGCCGTGGGATATTTCATAACATGGTTGTTGGTGAAAGTAGTAGGTCGGTGGAGAATACGAATCGTGATTCTAGAATTCATCACATGGTTGCGGATGCTTTTGGGATGCACTTCGGGGGTGAGCCCAATGAAAATGTTGAACAAACTCCTAATGATGACGCCAAATATTTTTATGAACAGTTAGAGGAAGATTTTCGTCCACTACGTGAAGGAAGTCTGCACTCTGATCTGTCTGTTGCAATTAGATTACTAAGTATCAAATCTTATTGGAATATTTCTCAAGCAGCAATGGACTCTTTCATTGACCTTATGAGTGAACTAGTTGATCGTAATATCAAATTACCTGGTGATTTCTATAAGGTAAAGAGATTGGTTTCTAAGTTAGGACTTTCGTCAATGAGAATTGATTCTTGTGAAGATGGTTGCATGTTATATTATAAAGATGATGCAACTTTAGATAGTTGTAAATTTTGCGAAAAGCCTCGTTTCAAGAGGCTTTCCAGCAGGAATATGTGTCACGACCCCAAATCCTAAGCCGGCCGTGATGGCTCCTATCATGGAACTAGGCTAGCCAACAATTTCATACTGACATAATATTTCATAATTTTCCAAACTATTCCGATCTTTCACAATCATATCTTTCGCTTAAGCAGTTTAAAGCAACAAAATGAGTAAAACAGTATATACACTACCCCAAAACCTAGAGTTAACCGTCATGAGAATCTATGAGTAGTACAAAATAACCCTACAGTCATAATACATCAAGACTCGGAACGAGGAACTAAATACAAAACAAGAAAATGGGAAAGACTCTACTAAACCTGCTCATGATCGGTGAGTCATGTGTAACCTAGGCTCTGATACCAACTTGTCACGACCCCAAATCTAAACTGGTCGTGATGGCGCCTATCGTGGTACTAGCCTAGCCAAATTTACTGAAAATATCATAAGGTTCCCATTTGATACATAAATTATCCTATGTTTCATAATAGTTTCCACTTTTAAACATTTCAAACAATAAAAAAATGATCAGAACGTCTAAACACAGCCCCAACATCTGGAGTCAACTGTCATGAGCATCTAAGAAGTGATACAGTCTAATACAAATTCTCTACTACAATAAGTCTGGGAAGTAAAGTAAAATGACAGAGTAGGAAGGAGAAAGAGTAGGTTGCGGACACCGAGCAACTACCTCGCAATCTCCGAACAATGCTCCAAAGGGTAGCTCAATATCGCTCTGCCCCGGTACCTGAATCTGCAGACAAGGTGCAGGGAGTAACGTGAGTACGCCAACTCAGTAAGTAACAACCATAACTAAAGACTTGAGTGCAGTGACGAGCATTTTTAAAGATCATGTAAAAACCATATAATAAGCAATAGTAAAAGTGATTATACTCAAGTCAAGAATCTACATTCCGAATATTTCATAAAATATCCAGTCTTCCATTTTATAATTCTTATAAACGTTTGTTCAACATTTTTCAATTGAGTCAGTGTAAAGATGAGTGAAAACAGTAGTTTCAAAAAATATTGGCCGCTCGGACACGGTGTTATTCACAATAAAGCCTCTCGGGCAAGCCTCTCAGTCCTCTCGAGACTCTACTCTTAGGTCAATGCTCACACTCTGCATTCCCACTCAACAGGTACCGTATATATATATAACCACTGTGGCGTGCAGCCCGATCCATATAATATCTGTTGCGGTGTGCAGCCCGATCCATATCATATTTGCTTCGGCGTGCAGCTCGATCCATATAATATCTGATGTGGCGTGCAGCCCAATCCATATAATATACGCTGCGGCGTGCAACATATCCATAATAGTCGATTGCGCTCACTGGGGGTGTACAGACTCCGGGAGGGGCTCCTACAGCCCAAGCGTTATATTGATGCGGCGTGCAGCCCGATCCAATATATATAATATATTGTTGCGGCGTGCAGCCCGATCCATATAATATACTTTTTGCGGCGTGCAGCCCAATCCATATAATATATATTGTTGAGGCGTGCAGCCAGGCCCATATAATATATATTGTTGCGGCATGCATCCCGGTCCATAATATCCTCACCACTCGGCTCTCGGCCTCACTCAGTCATACTCACAAGCCACTCGAGCGACTCATCTCAACTCACCGGACTCAGCCCAAAGTACCTCTCAGTATTCTAAAATAGTGTAATCACAGTGATAACAGCAACATGTATAAAACATGATTGAGTTCATAAATTTCTATCAAAAATAGTGTGAGAATAGTGGAAAAGTACCCCTGAGGGTCTAAACCTTTCGGCACAAGGCCCCAGACATGGCATACATCCCAATAATATAATGTAAACTTCAAAAGTACAAGATATCATACGATTTCAAACCAAGTATGCAACTTAAAGTCGCTACGGGACAAACCAAGTCACAAATCCCTATCGGTGCACGCCCACACGCTCGTCACCTAGCATGTGTGTCACCTCATTTATCAAAACAACATGAAAGATCGGGGTTTAATACCCTCAGGTCTAGATCTACAATCGTTACTTACCTCAAACCGGCCCAAAAACTACTCTGGCGATGCTCTTTCCCCTCGAATCGGCTCCCAAATGCTCCGAGTCTATCAAAATCAGATTAATAACATCAAAATATGATAGGAAGATGAAACCCATTCGAAAATTATCACAATTGGGCACAAATCCCGAAGTTGGCCCAACCCGGCCCCCAGGTCCACGTCTCGGAATTCGATACAAATCACAAAACTAGAATCCTTATTCCCTCACGAGTCTATCATACGAATAGTATCAAACTCCGACCTCAAATTCTCACTCAAATCATCAAAAGAAATTCTCAAACTTTCTTCCCTTTTTCCCCAATTTACACACTGATTTTTCTCTAAATTTCACCCTATTTCAGTCCAAAAATCACATGGAAACGAGTCTTAGGTTCAAATATCTTACCTCAACGAAGTCCTCTTGATTTCCTCCTTCAAAACCCTCTCCCAAAGCTTAATCCCGGATGAAAATATTGAAGAAATGGCTAAAAATCGCGAAGGCTGGGTATTTATACTTCCTGCCCAGTGAAACACACTGCAGTCATTTCTCCGCACCTGCGGTCCCAGATGTGCACCTGCGGAGAATTACTTAAATCCAAATCTTCGCGCCTGCGGCTCTTCTTCCGCACCTGCGGCTTCGCAGGTGCGTCCTAGCTCTCGCACCTGCGGCCTTCCCTCAGCTGGTCCAGTTCCGCACCTGCACCCATCCCTTGCACCTACGGCCTTCACACCTACACTCAACCATCCGCAGATGCGGCCACACTAGAGGGGCAACACCAGTAGCATTTCAACTGCAAATTTTTTTTTCCAACTTCAAAGTTCCCAAGGGCTATCCGAAATTACCCCGAGCCTCTCGGGACCCCAACCAAAAACATAAACAAGTCCCATAACCTTATTCAAACTTAGTCGAGCCTTTGAAACACCCAAAACAAAACTAAAGCATCAAGATCACATCGGATTCAAGCCTATGAACTTAGAGATTTCTAAATTTCGCCAATGATGCCGAAACCAACCAAAACACATCTGAATGACCTGAAAATTTGCACACACATCCAAAATGACGCTACGAACCTGCTCAAACTTTCGGAATTCTATTCTGACCCCGCTAGCTAATTTTCCACTGCCGATCGGAAATTGCCAAAAACTCAATTTCGCTAATTCAAGCCTAATTCTACACCGGATATCAAAATCACATTCCGAACACACTCCTAAGTCCCAAATCACCTAACGAAGCTATCTGAACCATACAATCTACATTCCAAGGTCATTTACCAATAAGTCAACTTACGATTGACTTTTCCAACTATTGAACTAAGTTAAGAGACTATGTGTCTCATTTCTCTCCAAAAATCGCTCTGAACCCGAGCCGACCAATCTAACACAACATAATGAAGTTGAACCACATATAATGAAGCAAAAACGGGGGAAACAGGGCTATTACTCTCGGAACGACCGGTCGGGTCATTACAAATGGACTTATAAGAATATTGCAGGCGGCCTGAATTATACTTGCAGACAGCAAATAATGGTAAGATATTCAATCCCAAAGCAAGTTACACATTCACTTTGGAGTAAAGACGGAAAATTTGTGATTGGGTTATGAAATTGAAGATGCCTGAGGGTTATGCGTCGAATCTTAGAAAAAAGTTGATATGGAGGTAGGGAAGTTGAGCCATTTGAAAAGTCATGACTGTCATGTTTTCATGGAGACCTTGGTTCCTATTGCATTTTGTGATTTGGCTGAAAGAATCTGGAAACTCATCACATAGATTAGTTTGTTTTTCAAAGACTTGTGTTCTACCACATTAACGGAAGAAAACCTACTCCAGATGGATCAGAACATTTGTGTAACTTCTAGTAAGATGGAAAAGATATTTCCATGTGGTTTTTTTTATGTGATGGAACACCTCCAATCCACCTTGTACACGAGGCACGACTTGGATGGCCAGTTCAATGCAGATGGATGTATCTCTTTGAGAGGTAATATTATAAGTTTGATGTAATTTTCTGTTTTATTTGAATGTTCTTGGCTAACATGACATTATGTAGGACAATTGGCAAATACAAATAATTTGTTAAGAAGAGGAATAGGATTGAAGGATCTATATGCGAAGCTTATCTTGCAAAGGAAACTGCTCCTTTTTGTTCATATCATTTTGAGAATAATGTGCCATGTGCTAGGAATAGGCCCAATAGGCACACGGTCGAATGTGTGAATGATCCATTATATCCGCTTATGTCCATATTCAATCAACCATGCCGATGTTCTAAGGATTTTAGAAAGAGAAGTTTGAGCGATATGGATTACAAGTCAGCTACACTTCATGTGTTGCTAAATTATCTCGAAGTTGTACCATTTCTCAAGTAAGTATTGATTTATTAGTTATCAAAATATAAAATTTACTGTGATTACATCTCGATAAAACTACTAAAAATATTTGATGTGTCACAGTCACTTCGTAGGTCAATTTGGCCATGATGTTGTATATATGAGATTTGATACGTGGTTCAAACAATTTGTAAGTTTATCCTGATAATGTTCTAACACTATGTAGGTAAACAATGTTTGTAAGTTATGCTAACTTATGAATTTTTTTAACAATATTTAGGTAAATGATCCAAATAATGGTGTAAATCAATTTTTGAAAGATATATCTTGGGGACCTGGGCTTCAGGTCACAACAATATCTAAGTACGTAGTGAATGGTTATAAGTTCCATACAGAGGATTGCTCTAAAAATAAAAATAGCAACAATAGCGGGGTGTGGGTTCAAGATGGTGATGGAAACCAAGTTGGAGATATTGATTATTATGGTGTGCTCAAAGAAATAATAGAACTAGAATATACAGGTTGGCCATATAAGAAATCGATACTCTTTAGATGGAAGTGGTTTGACCCAAATCCAACAAGAGGTACTAGAGTACACGACCAATACAACATAATTGAGGTTAACCATACGAGGGAGTATGATCTCTATGATCCTTTCATAATTTCACATAATGTTAGGCAAGTGTATTATGCTCCTTATCCATTGCGGCGGAATAAGTACGATTGGTGGGTTATAATAAAAACTAAGCGTGTAGGTAGGGTGGAAGTCGAGAATGTGTTAGATGTTGCATATCAAAACGATATCTCCAATGTTCACCAAATGGTGGATGATCAGTTAGAAAATGATTTGGAACATCCTGAACACATATTGGAAGAAGTTGATATAAATGAAGTAACAATTATAGAAAATGAGGACGAAGAATCAACTGATGAAGCTCTAACAAGTGAGGAAGAAGAATTCTTGGACGAGGAACAATACATCGATGAGCTTTAAAAAGTTGGTTTTTTAAATAACTCTCGTTTTATAGCTAGTTTCTTATATGTTTCAATTTAAATATGTATTATATTATGCAGATGACAGGCAAGGGTCAAGGTAACAATGACCCTATTGGTTCTCGGGGTCGAGAAAGGGCTAGGAAGGGAAAGAGGAGGGTAGAAAATAATACTCCATCTTTTCCACCCTCTTTAGAGATGCCTATGCCTATGTCTTATCCTCCGCCCCATGGCTATACCAAGCCGCCACAGCATCACGAGCCCTACACCTTCATGCAGACACCAGGTCTTTCATCACAGAGCCATAGGACTATACGTCCGTCATACAGTCCAGATGCCTCACGACCACATGGATCGCAGCCATCTGCATCGTATGGATCGCATCCATCCATGTCACAGCCACATGGATCACATCCATCCATGTCACATCCACTCGGGTCATAGCCATCAGTATCACAGCCACTTGGGGTCCATCCAGCTATGTCGCAGTCACAGGGATCGCAACCATCTTCATCAACGACTCCATCTATTTCAGGACTTCGCCTGCGAGGTAGTAGCTCTGACCCCCCCCACACACACACACCTTCCACACATGCCTCTGATATACATGCTTCTGACGGTGATGTTGATGATGACTAGGAGGTGCATTATGATCAATATGGCAGGATCATCATAGTCCCTGAGGGTGATGGGTAAGAGTTATTTGTTAATTTTGCGTTTATTGTTTTGTAAAGTTCTTACTAAGATATTAATGTGTTGTTTTTGTTAAATTGCAGTTTCATCCCGAGTAATAAGACTGCGAGGATAATCACCAAAGCCATCAGAAAGCTTTATGATGGCCCTTATGCGACTTGGACTGATTTCCCATTCTCACTGAAGGAGCAAATTTTCAATCAATTTAAAGTATAAATATTCTTTTAAGAAGTTTAGTTATTTATATTTATTATATTTTCATATAATATTAAAATTTTGAAATACAGAGCAAGTGTGTATGGGAACACCGCTATAGCGCAGGAGTGGCTGCAAATTTTCATCACAAAGCTCGCAAGATGGTTGTCGCATACTTTTTCCGAAGCTAGAAAGAAGAACAAGAAGCCTGACTGGTTACTTCAAAATTTATGGGATGATTTGAAAAGGCAATAGATTATTACAAAGTTCTTAGAGAAGAGCAAAAAAAGAAATAAAGCTCGCGCATTTGAGAAGGGAAGCTCCTTACACACTGGAGGTGCGATCAGCCTAAGGGCAATAAAAAGAAGATTGGTACGTAATTTCTTAATTTATTTTAATTTTCAAAGTATATCTATTCTGTTTATTAACTAAATTAATTTGTTTTCATGAAAAGAGAAGTTGGGGCATCCAATGAACCTAGATAAGCTATTCAAGGAGACACATATTGTAAAGAAGAAGAAAGAGACAAGTCACGAAAGGTGGGTCGAGGACCGGGCCTCGACTGTATATGTTAGTTTTCACTTCTCAATAAGTATTTTAATTTACTTTTATATAAATTTTGAAATATTAATTCAATGTAAATTTTCGTATACAGTCGCTTCCAAACTAACATGGAGGAATTCATCCGCACTTATCCGCCTAATGAGTCGGCCGAGCCAACCCAACCTTCGGACGAGGATGCTGAAAGAATATGGATAAAGTCTGCTGGCGGTCCAAAATGGGGGAAGGTATACGGGTTTCCTACTAAGAAATTCCATCGCTATAAGTGTGGAATGCAAGGAATTGAGACTACCTCGCAAGGCGATCAACTTGATAGGGAGAGCCTCTCCGCTATGCGGGAGACTGTGACAAGGCTCACATCCGGGCTAGAAGTTGCCAAGGAAAGAGAAAAGGTTAGAGATACTCATTACCTTGGCATGCAAGCTCAGATCAGAACTCTCCTATCTACTGGAGCTTTTCCGATTCCCCGGTCTCGTGAGTCATCGCTAGAGGCACGACTTGAACATGAGCATTCCTTCCGTCCTCCCCGTGATCGTTCCTCCCGTCCTCCCGTGATCGTTCTTCCCGTCCTCGACAAGACCCTTCTCTATACCGTCTTGTAAATGAAAGTTAATCAAACGGTGATGATGATGTTGTACAAAACACTCCTTGACTTTTATATACTTTGAACTAGAAAAATAGAACCGGTTTTGAACTAGTTGTAATAAGCTTTAACTTGGTTTTGTTAGTTTAATTTGTTAGTTCTATTAAGCTTTAATTTGTTAGTTTTAATGTGTTTATTGAATTTTGTTGTTGTTTTTGTTGTTGTTTTTGTTGTTGTTTTGTTGTTGTTGTGTTTTAGGGATTTTGGTATTGAATTGTGTTGTATTTATTGAATTGTATTGTTATTTAGGGATTTTGGTATGCTGGCAGGTGGTGTAGCTGCCAAAATAGGCATTTTATGACAAAATTAAAATCCAGAAAACCGACCAAAGTTGGTCGGTATCTAAGTAAAAAAATTATTTTCTGCAAATTAGCGACCAAAATTGGTCGGTATGGTTAAATTTAAATTGTTTAAAATAATATATATTCCACTTTACCGACCAACTTTGATCGGTAATTTTTAAATTTTAATAATTAATAAAATAACGTAATTTTAATACACCGACCAACTTTGGTCGGTAAAATTAAATTATTATAATATGTTTTGGTCGGTATATTCTTTAAATTGTATAGTTGGTCCTTTTACCTTAGCTACCAACGTTACCGACCAACGTTAGTCACTAAGGTAAAAGGACCACCAAAATAGCGACCAAGCGTGTTTGGACCCATTTTGGTCGGTAATTTTCCAAAAGCGACCAACGTTGGTCGGTTATTGTTGTTGCTTTTACCAGATTTCTAGTAGTGATTCTGCAACAATTCACTGAACGGCTTATCGTGCTTCTTCTTTGGCCTTCCGGGAGGTCTTTTCCATTTGGGTGGTAAGACAACTTCCTCTGATATATGTGCTGGTATATTCCATTCATTTCAGTCAGGCGGCGGATACACGGGCACCTCGTATGTCATTACAAAAGACCTTGGTTTGTAATAGTCCGAGCAATAATCTTCTGGCATTAGAAACTTGCTTTTCATGACAGCCCAAACATGTGGGCATGGTTATTCGTCAACTTGGAACCGCCCATAACTGCACTTTTTCTCTAGGAGGCAAACGATGTAATGTCTTCCTTTATCGTTCACCATATGCAAGTGTTCAGTCGATGGTACAACCTACATTAAACAGAGAAATATAAGTATACATGTATACAATAAAAAAACAGTTTAAATATGCAGCATGTTAACAAATATTAATCTGTCAGAATATTAAATGTAACACATGTATGTATGAAATACAATATACATATATAAAGTAAAAATAAATTTAAAATACCAACTACAAATAATATTTTAACTTACAGACTATTAAAGGTGAATACATTTAACTGAGGAATACATTGAAATACATTAAAATACAGTCAATTTAGAAACAAAACCACTGAATACAACCAATGAAATACAAATTTATTAACAAGTAATGTATACATATAATAACCAGTTTTTAAAATCTTTTCATAAAACAGAATGCATGCACAAGTGCTATAATACAATGAGCATGCATTATGTTAATAGTAGAAATTATATCAGAAATAAATACATGTTATACCAGGCATAAATACATGATGCATGGACTTATAGAAAACAAACTTACAGTCATATGTGTAGACATTGCATCGTTCAAAGTAAGCATCTCCTAGTATTTTTTTTCCAACCGTTGTGTGCGTGGGTGAAGCTTCTTTTCGATTGCTGCAATTTCAACATTCAAACATCTTCCTAACTTCTTCTAGGAAGTCGTATATTGAAAATTCTCTTGCTGATACAAGGGTGACATTGATTGATTCAACAATATTTGACGTCATAGTCCGTCCCCGGTTAACAGGTGCATACAACCTAGCCCACTTTTTATATTCAGCTGTATTCTTTCACCCGAATATCTACCTTCTTCACATTTTTCATTAGACTATCAAATTCATCCTGAGTGTATGTTTTTTCCATCGAGAAGTATACCTCGCTCAACTTTGAATGACTCTTTTTGAATTTCTTATATATGTTATTCCATAGATGCCATATACAAGCAAAATGGGGTACCGTAGGATACACTCTCGATACAGATTTGATGATGCTCTCATTTCTGTCTGAAATGATGCACATGTTTTCCCGCTCACCATATGCTTCCTTGAATTGCTCAAAGAACCACAAACAAGCAGCATCGTTCTCTGAATCAATAACACCATATGCCAGTGGCATTATGTGTCCGGTAAATACAATTGCATACATATAAAAAAATATTATTCAATCTGTATTAGGCAGTAAACTTAACAAATTTTATTATAATCCATATATATATTTTTAACAGACTCACCTGCACCATTCAACGTGCAAGCCGAGACGAATGTCCCTATGTATGCCGATTTTAGATGGCCGCATCCACAACTACGATGGGTCTACAGTGATCGAATCCCTTTATAAAAGAATACAACGATATATACAAATACATGAACTCATTTTTTGGTGATTTTAGCATTCTAATATGCGAAGCAGGATATGTCATTTCCAATGTATATAAGTACCCTGGTCATTTATTGTATGAATCAGCTGGTTCACCTCTCAAAAAATTCATTGCCTTTTCTTTAGCCCGCCGCGCCAACATGTAACTAACATCTACACCAAAGTCTGATTTCACATTATCAATTATATCCTTTGGCGTGTATTTCCTCTTATAATTAGTAAACTTGGACTTAATCATACCACCAATAAAGCTACTAGTTGCTTGATGTTGCTTGTACACCTTATCATTCAATGGACATGTATGCTTATCATTGAACTCACTTACTTTGAACATTTATAATTTGTTAATTCTAGAAGCCTTAAATCTCCATTCACAATCCTCCGAAATACAAAACAATGTATAGCTGCAAATACATTTGTGCAATACATACGATTGGTTATGTATTGATATAAGATATAAACAGAAGCCACAACTGATTTGGCTACATACACCCATCAGTTTCATTTGCCAACAAAGTTGTCTATATGAAAACATACAACGAAATACAATGTGTGCTTTTTTGAATATACTATAATTTTTTTTTAATACATGTGAAAACAGTGTTACATATGTATACATGATTACATAATACACTTATATACATGTGAATACAGTGTTACATTTGTATACATAATTACAAAATATAATTATATGCATGTGAATACAGTGTTATATATGTACTCATGATATAATTGTTTCAGAAAACTCAAGTATAAAAACACTTATACATGAAAAATAGAACGAAGGAAAGCATATATTATGAATATAACATTATACATGCTGTATTTTTTAGTATTCTGCCATGAATACATTATACAAAAATTCAGAATACATATCCATACAATTGAATAAAATATATTGTTCAACAGGTTGTAAGTAAGAACACTCAAACCTGATAGCATTAGACCTATCAACCCGAAATTGAAACCTTTCAACAATTGCATAATGCTCCATCACCGCTTTCAATGTGGCCTTATCTTTATATGCTTTTCCAGCTATGACCTCTCTTTGATTAGGTTTTGAAATAATCAAATCTCTTTTCGGTTCGAACACCTCAATTGGTTCACCTGAATTGACTGACTCAAGAGCAAGTGTATCAATTGTATCAAATTTACTCACCTCGTATGTTTCATCTATTTGCATTGGGTCGCCTTAAATTAAATTACCTCCAGATACAACTTTTTTATCCATTGTTGTTATACACAAAGGATACATTTCGAATTCTCTGTTCTTCCTTTTCAACTCTACATACACCCTGTAACCCATGTCGTTGTGTATTTTCATGGACATGCAATTTCCTTCCACTTTGTATTCAATTTTGAGCTCAAATTTATGGCAAGTTGCTTCGAAATTGAAGCAACCAAATCATTGTACGACACATAGTCCTTTATCAGTATCCCATCAATCGAATAATCGACATAGTTGTTCTCAATGTTCCACTTGCCAGAATGTCGTAGTAGCACGGTTAAACTTGCCATCTGTAAAATCAAATTTTAGTCTATTTTCTGTATATGCTTATATGAATTCAAACAATATCAGCATGCCAGAAATTCCACGAACGATACCAAAAAAGAAAGGATTGATTGAATCTCTGAAGATTGCTTTATTTTGGGGTGTTTTTCGGCTGATAATCTTTTCTATAACTAGAAATACAAATTTTGCGTGTTATAATTGAGTTTGCTGAGTTATATTAGGAGTCTATCGCGTTAATTGACTCATTTACCATTTTTAAACAGCTGAAGAGTCCTTTTTCGTAGATTTTCGTTACTGTCACGAATACAGCTCGCGTATACATAAGAATACAGTCTATATTTAACTGAACTTTCCTATTTTCCGCCGAGTTTTGCTGTTGTATTCATGAATACAGTAGCTTGAATACATCGAATATACTCGATAACAAGTGAAAATATAGCTATAAGAAGTAATTAAGTAAATGGTAGTTGTAGCAAGTTAATAGCCACTAAACAATAGTGGTTTTTGAAAATTTCTCTAAAATTATTTCATTCTCTAATTATTACAACGATTCTCACATTAAAGTTGTTGTACTTTCGCTCCAAAATTTCTTTTTAAATTTAAATGTACATACATTTTTTTTTAATAATACATATACAATACATCTTTAAAGAAAAAACGGATTCCCCAAAAAGTTAGAGCCCCAAGCGATTACTTTACTGGCCTTATGGTCGAGTCACCCATGATATGGATTCAATGAAAACCATAGTAATAACAATAATAAAAAGAAAACTACATAAGTTGAAATGTCAATGTTGCTTTAATGAAAAATTAGAAATTAAAATGTATTAGTATTTGTGTAGTAGAGTAGTAGGAAATGGTTAGGAGGAAATCCGAAATGAAGAAACCTAACTGCCATAGTTTGGGGGTCGTAATCTCAGCAGTTTCTTCTATAAACGCCCCTCTTTCATTTTTCAGGAAAAGCCGTTACCTATTCTTTTAGTATTACCCATCCTCTTCCTACTATTACTTCTAATTTTTCTATTAGAAAAATAAATAAATTAAAAAATACGTTAGTTACGTTTCATTACCAAACAAGAAAATAAAATTTTCATTTCTCAGTATTTTCGTAGTATTAGAAACAAACAAACAAACTAACAAAAAAGAAACCAACTATAAGTGGTTTCGTCAATGCGAGCAGTTTACGTTTCATGCCAACAACTCCTCTTTCCTTACGGTTATTGTTACGCTGATCATGTTACATGTACATGTTCATCTTCACTTTTCTTATTTCTAAACCCTAACCATCTTCTTCCCTTTATACTACAACATATAATTAATCTATGGATAATGGTACTGGTGAAAAGATCAAAGGTTCATGGAGTCCCGAAGAGGACGCCATGTTGACTAAGCTAGTGGACCAACATGGTCCACGAAATTGGTCCCTAATAAGCACCGGCATTCCCGGTAGGTCCGGTAAGTCTTGCCGTCTGCGGTGGTGCAATCAGCTCAGCCCCGCCGTGCAACACCGCCCTTTTACGCCTTCTGAGGATGCTATTATCATTCAGGCGCATGCTGTTCACGGTAATAGGTGGGCTACAATCGTGCGTCTCTTGCCTGGAAGGACTGATAATGCCATAAAAAATCACTGGAACTCCACGCTCCGCCGTAAGCGCCACGCGGCGGCTATGCTTATGGGCTTGGATGAGTCGAGGACTGGGTCATCGATAGAGTCCAACTCGAAGAGGCAGTGTTCTCGTGCATCGCAGGAGCAGAGTAGTTGTGGGCCTGGTGGGCTGGACGCTGATGATTTGGGCCTTAATGGGCCGGAGACTTCACTGACGTTGTCGGTACCTGGGGGAGGATTGCTACAGTCATTTGTTGTTGACGAAGAGATGGTGAAGGATGAAGTTACGCCACCGGTCAACGGTGATAATAAAGCGAAAGAGGAAAAATGTGCGGTGGAGATTGAAGAAACATGCTTGGTGACGATTATGCAGCGTATGATAGCACATGAGGTTCGTTGTTACATTGACAAATTACGGGCTCAGAGTGGGCTTGGAATTGGGCCTGGCTTTGAGTCTGATATTCCAAAGCAACCGTAGAAATATTATATATTTTCTATCTCGTTAAACTTTGATTTTAATTAGGATAATTATGAACGTTTTAAACCTTCTCATCTTGAATTCTTAAATTAAACTGCTATTTACTTTCATATCGTTGACTTAATAAATTAATTTCTACAGTTTCAAGTTGTGGATTTACTTTCATTGATTTAGTTCAGATCCCATCTTTTTTTTTTATTTGACTTCTCATGTTCATGTTTAGTTCCCTCCAATTTGAGTAGTTCTGTAGAACAGACCTCAAAAGAAAATTGATAGAAAAACAGCGAATGTTTGAATTTACTTATGATTCACGTGATAACAAATGATGTTACAGAACACCGAAAAGGCAAGCAATTAACCAAACCTTTACATTACACACATCAGCAATAAACCACTTTCCTAAAACCAGGCTACTTAAAAACGAACTCAGGTTAGAAAGACAAAAATAATTTAAAATTACATAAAAGGTTCTTACAGTCTACAGCTTATATAAAACTATTTTATATAAGACAAACATAGCAAAAAGAATAATATTTTATATATATATTTGTAAGGGAAACACATAATAAGAGCAGCAAAGATAAAGCTGAAACTAGCTAGGTTCTTTTCATTTTGTGGACCAAAGTTCTTCTTCTACTTCAAATTTGAATACAAAGGGTTGTTCTTCGGGTTTTTCTCAAGTATCAAACATAATTTTATTTATGCTCATTGAACTTTTGTGTTTGTTATCCAAAAGTCAATTCTTTTTTTGTTACGTAAAAATTATTCAACTTTTTGTTCATTACACAAAAGTCACTTTTCTTTCTTTTGTTACACAAAAATCATTTTACTTTGCTCTAGCTATCACAAAAGTCACATTTTTACTTGAAAAGTCTATTATGCCCTTGATATTATATAAACCTTCCTATTTATGTAATATCTTCTATATTATATACTACATAATATATTTTTACCTATGTATTTTATTATAAATAAAATAAGTTAATATTATTTTATTTATTATTCGTATATTTAAATTTTCTAACTTTAATTTTCAAGATATATTAGTAGTGTTATAAAACAACTTTTTTTCAGCATTTCTTTTATGCCCTTCCGGCCTTCAAAATACCAACCAAACATTAATGGTCACGTTTTGGACGGTTATTGGCCATTACCGACCAACTTTGGTCGATTTTTTTAAACGGTTTTTCCCGAATTTGTAGTACAATTTCCCAAATAACCAATTGCCCAGGTAAATCCCCAAGCAAATATCCCCAGCTAAATTCGCATGTAGAGTTACCTAGGGATTTTCCTTCAGATTAACATATGATTTTTTCCTCATTTTCTTTGTTTCTATACCTGCGAATTTTCTCAGGGAAATGTACTTGCCGATTTTATTTCTCTACTAATATATATTAAAGTTACTGACAAATTTAATAACGCTACTAATATATGTTGAAAATTAAACTTAGAAAAATTTAAATATATGAATATATTATAAAATAATAAATAAAATAATATTAAGTTGTTTTATTTATAATAAAATACATAGGTCAAAATATATTATATAGTATATAATATAGAAGGTATTACATAAATATGAAGGTTTATATAATATCAACGGCATAATAGACTTTTCAAGTAAAAATATGACTTTTGTGATAACTAACGCAAAGTAAAATGATTTTTGTGTAACAAAAGAAAGAAAAGTGACTTCTGTGTAATGAACACAAAGTTGAATGATTTTTACGTAACAAAAAAAAATGANAACCTTCCTGCAACAGTGGCAATACCAACTGCAGGATACCAACAAACTCAAAGAACGGAGCAAGATCACACTTACGAATTTGAGAGAGAGAGAGACTGCGAAGTAAAATGCAAGTGTCTGTTCAGGAAGGAAAACAAGCAAAGGCAGCGTTTTTTGGATTTTAGTTAATTCCGTTAATGAACTAACTGAAATTTAATTTAATTATTAAATAAT